>JAZHYW010019830.1:0-17418 GCA_037355805.1 Ixodes ricinus | reverse complement strand
ATGCCAACTGCCTGTTTCCCTTTCACGCACACTCGCAGCCGCCATTTTGTTCCTCTCATTGTTTCACTGTCCGCTGGAAAGAGGCCTTTGTGTCCATCGGTCCTCCCATCCGAGGGGGAAAATGCTAATCCTCCCTCCGTGGGTTCCACAACGCTGGTCCGAACTTGTGCGATGAGGTGCTTGTTTCCGGAAGGGTTATAAGCCCCACGGATTATCGCCGAGAACCAAAATGGCTGCTGGTTTGTCGGCGAGCGGTATTACAAAAGGTGGCATCACCCTAGCAAAGCACACATGAAGGCTCCCTAGTGCCTCCCATTCAAGCTTTTCTGCTCGACATTCACGAGAAACAAAGGAGGTGAAGGACGTCGAACGGCCCTCGACGCGATTTTGCGAACATTGTTCTCCCCCTCCCAGAGATAATCCGGCGTAGAATCCTCAGTCCTCTCCAAAAATAGTTGTCCGTGTTGGTGGAATGGGTCAGTTTAGGTGCCTACAAGTTTCGCCGCTCCGCTCAGCACCTAGGTCAGTCGCGTTCGTTCCTTCGCCTTGGTGATGCTGTGAAAAAACGAAGCTCTCCTCAAAACGTGCCCCAAAACGAAGTCACTTGGATTCCGTCCGATCGTCAAGATGTGACTGTCGTCGACTGTGATTGTGTTATTTGAGATCTTTCTAAATAAATTATTTTCAGATAACGCTGCATCGTGTGCTACGTACAATATATTGTTCGAATGTTAACACTCGCTAAATTGTATGTCCGTGCCATGTCCATCGGTAAACGACGTTATTTGTGAGCGTGAAAAATGTATGCCTTTCGGCTATCTTCTGCTGTAAATTATTTTCGACAGCTAAGCGCTTTGTCGTTTGACATGTGGCGAATTGCGCGGCGCCGTCAAAACGTACCGTAAAAAAAAATCAAGAATTATACATTTATAGTTGCATTCTGTTCTGCCGCGCGCGTACCCAACAAAAATAGTTTATAGGTTTTTTATTGCTTTTTGTTTGTTTTAAACGTGGTACAATGCTTTCTCAGTGACCTCGAGAAAATGCATGCAGCATGAAACACAAACTACAGCGGGAAAAGACAAGAATTTAGCCTCCAGCAGTGTTTGAAACTGCGACTACGCTGCGCCTATCGAAATCACAGTCCACTCGGTTAGGGTTAGCAGGGACGCCGGTGAGAGTCTAGCCTCAAACCCAGTGATTGGGCTCGAAAACGGTTTGCTGCCCCTGGGGTCGAGTGTTTCGGACGGTGTATACACGTTTGCAAGTCCGGCTTCAGGGCGCTGCCATCTTGCTCGCTGGGGTGCGCTTGGACGCGTCTTAATCCGATTACGAAGCTTTGCTAAGGCGTCATAACCGGATTATGGCTGCGCCCAAGCGCACCCTACTGGGCAAGATGGCGGCGTTCTGAGACCGCACTTGCAAACGCGTATAGGTGTGCTCGTATCGATGGGTATCCCTCGCATACCTGACACGAAGGCTGTCCGGGGCGGCCCTGTATGTAGTGATTGGTCGCGATTGGATCCGCCCCTCAAAGGGGATGGGCGGAGGCTGCGTAAGTCTGCTGCATTGGCAGCCAGTAGTGAGGGCTGGCGTCTGCTCAGTTGAAGATGGTGGAGAGTAATGAGAGGGTGCACCGCTGGTGTCGAAGCAGCCGGAGATGTCCTCTTCGTCCCTTGTGATTAGAGGCGCGAGTTTCTCGGGGGTGGTATGGTTCGGGCCAAGGCTTCGGAGGACCTCTGAGAATTGCTTGCGCGGGCCAGAGCGTGTGCGCGCTCATTCTCCGGAATGCCTTGATGGCCGGGAACCCATTCGAGACGAATGTGGAGTTGAGGTGAGTGTCCATGTAGTCCTGAAGGGTAGTGCGGGTGTGATCTGACAGGCCTTGACATTCAAATGCTCGCAGCGCAGCCTGGCTATCGGATCTGATTGTGATAGTCGAGGTGGAGTGGTCATGAAGGGTGATGGCTTCCTCGATCGCTTGGATCTTCGCCGCAGTTGGCGAAGGGACGCCGCAGTGTAGGCGGGTGGATGTGGAGTTGGGGGCCGATGACTGCAGTGATGATCCGATCTGGTTGGATATGAGCGTGTGTGTAGTATGTGTCGTGAGATAGCGTCGGGAGGTAGTGAGCATAGTTTTGACGGCGCGTCTTGTTCCTATCTGGATCCATGTCTCGTGGAATGGGGCGTACTTCTATTCGTGGCACGCCGTCCCATGGTGGTGGGGGCGGAGGGATGGGAGGCAGGTGCTCCGTAGGGTGGCCTAGGCTTTGAAGGATTGCCTGTCCCTGTCTGGAGGTTGAGAGACTTTGTAACTGGGCCGAGTGATCGGCCGCTGTTTTCTCTTCAAGTGTGTTGAAAAGTGCAGTTTCCGCTATTTTGGTATTGGCGGCATATACGGGAACTCCCAAGGCAGTACGGGTGAACTTGCGGAGGGAAGCCTCGATTTTGTTTGTCTGGGTGGTCGTGAAGGTTTGATATGGATACGCATACACGAGTCGAGTGTACGCGAGTGCCTCGATCACTTTGCGAAGTTCGTGCTCCCGTAAGCTGTGGCGTTCTCGTGTGATTCCGGAGCATATGGAGAATTTGCAATAGCTGTTTTAGAATGGTCTTTACCCAGACCGTGCTTCGTCCGTCATGTTGGAAGATGAATCCAAGAATTTTGATGTGGTTGCGGCGGGGTATTGGGGAGTGAGACACCCCTGGGAAACTAACGAAGCCAGTGGGTGTCACGGCACTGAGGGCACCGCAGGTTTGGGAACCACTGGAGGAATGCCCGAAGGGGTAAAGTTATTGCGAGCAGAAATGTTCCTACATATGATGTGGGCTTCTTACAGATCACGTTCAGAGCTGAACAATGAAATTGAATTGCCTACCACCACACCGACCTCTTCAAATCGACAGTGCGTCCAGTATCAGGTAAGAATGACATCGCCTTTCCTGACGAATCATTGTTTCGAAAACAATTAAATCATCACTCTCGTCACTGCACGAGAAAATGGGGACGAGCTTGAGTTCTGCCACCTTAAGCGCGAGCATCCCACCTTCGATGACGCTTCGGCGTCTCGTGAGCCTCAAACGCGCATACGCAGCCAAAGCACGGCGGAAGGCATCGAGCACGTGCTGGAGGCCGGCCGTTCACAAGACACGCCCTGCTGCTCTTCTCGCTTTGTCAATGACTGTAGACACAGGATGATTAGGCCTTTATTGTTCCTTGGATCCGTATCGTACCTTTTTGATATTTGAGCACGAGTTAAGGAGTACTTTCTTAGAGTGTGTATAAATGCCCTCTTTGACGTGCGTGCCTAAATTAGAGCATGATGCCTTAAAAAAGATAGCTTTGGCGCTTTTCTTTTGCTAAACCGCCTGAAGACAGTGGTGGCTCTTCCAAATCCAGACAAACGGGCGATGGAAGGATATTTTTATGCACATCCCCTGTAAAAGAAAATACCACCTAAAGCAGCACAACAAAGAAAAACAACAAGCATCAGGCAAATGCTTAACCAGCACTCGCTGTTTAATCTATCGGTTTTTTTTTTGTTTTTTTTTATAGGAAATTTTATTGACGGGAAACAGAATGCATCTCACACAGGATTTGTATGGAGTTTTCGTCGCGGGGTACTTTTCTGGACGACAGGGAAAATACAATTTTCGAACGATTCTGACAGAACAGCTTCTACCATAACGCACTACCCGAGTTCCCTCGGTGCAAAATTTAGTTGCGGAGCCTGTATGAATAAACACTGACAAAGATCATAATTACCTGGTGACGCATGCATTTCGGTCTCTACAGTCGAAAAAGAAAAGGCGCATCTCGATGCAAGGTAGCCCCATTCGTAGTTTAGAAGTCGTTAGACGTGTTCACTTCTGTGCTAAACTAGCAACGGGTTGTGGATATGTTCGTGGTTCTCTTTTCCCGCAAGCTGGCTCCGTGTTTTCATTGGTCCGTTTTCCGCTTCTGCGCTCGAATTTACATGGCCGCCGCAGAAGATGGCTCTCAGCTACCAATCGTGCCATCCAATCTGCACGTGTGAAGGCAGTTTCTCCTCAGTAACACATGTCACGTTCCGCGTTACCACTGCATTCGCCTGTATAGGTAAAGGGGCGACCTCTGTTTGTTTCCGTGAGCCTGCCACAAAGAAGATCCAGTAACTGCCTTTCAGTCCGGTTGTGCTACGATCCAACGAAGCCAATCAAGAAGCGGCAAAAGTGTGTTCTCACGGCGCTCGTCGTCTTTGTGCGTTTAGCCGACTCAACCGCAGAGAAAGGATCTTCGCTCTCTGCCTATCCAGCCACACGAGGGCCGTGACCATGCAGGGGCTGCTTGATTGCTTCCATCGGGTCGTCGGCTGACCCAACCCCACCTAAGTCCTCGGCACCGTCATCACGTTCAGATCGATCGAGGCGTGAGATTGGGCACGAGTGCTGCGTCAGTGTCCGTCTGGGCCTCGTGTCCAATCAGCGTGTCGAAGGTCTGGCTTGGGCCCAGTAGCCGAGGTAGCGCCATCCGACTCTGATGACGTTTCATGAAGGGAGAGGAGGCCATGCGGAGGCTCTCAATATTGGTGTTGGCTGCGCTCGGACTTAGTGGGAAACGGAGGGGGTCGTGCGAAACTTCCCGGAATGGGGAGAATCTTTAACCATGCAACGGTTCGGACATTTTATGGAACGCTGTTTCTTCGAACACCGTTTCATCGAAGCCGTTTTATCGAACGCCTTTTCGTCAAAGTCGTTTCATCGAAAACCGTCTGGTTGAGCGGTAGGAATTTCGGATCTTGAAAACAGTTATTGTTTAGCACCGGAAATATAGTGGTTTTATAATAAGCATTATAAATTATAAACGAACTCATAATCATAAAACACTGACCAAAATCTGATCGCGTGTTCTCCTACATGCGCAAATTGTTGTTGTTGTGGTTGTTGTTGTTTTGCTCTTGTTGTTTTGCTTTGTGGCATTTTAGTGTTACGTTTTACGAGTCTGAGCTCACGTTCGTATGACTTATCTCCGAATAAACGTTCTTCTTTTCAGCAATGTTCAGTCCACGAAGTTGATCACCAGTGCGGAGATGGATGCTACTGCGGCCTGGATGATGACGACATATATCGGTGCTTTTTTTACCGAGACAGCGTCAACGAAACCACGTCCAACTTGACAACTCGAGACTAACTCCGTTTACTTCTTGTCCTTCCGCAGTAATATTTAAATACACGCATTTTTGTTTTACAGCGATATTGAACAGTAGCTGTTAGTGGGACACTTTGAGGTTTCGCGCGGTCGACCGCACTCCATGTGGACGCGGGCCATATTCGGCACTCCGCCGAAACATTGCACGGGCTGCTGATAACAAGATAAGAAGCAAGTTAAATAACATGCATGGTCAGGAAAGCAGTCCCCGCCGGGCAATCCGCCAGTGGACTGAGATAGGTGCCCCTGTGACCCAAAATTATCGCAAATAAACTATTCTAGGGATATACATGGATAAAACTGCCTTAGAATTTTACGACGCATTCTGTATCTGAAATCAAGGGGAAAGCAAGTGCGTTAGTGCCCCGTCAAACCACCTGACAGATTCATGGTTTCTATTTTCTACACGAATAGCCAGAAAGAGGGTATTAATAGTGCGTGTTTGTTTCAATAAACCTTCATTTGAGAGCATGCACTTGGTCTTGTCTACTTCTGCCTGTCATTCGGCCTGTCTTATTGCGACTGTTCGTACCGAAGTGACGTAAAAAACACGCTCCTATCTTACGCAGGCAGCCGAAATGCTCTCTAGTTAATGCACCCTTATTGGTTCCCAGACTGTATGGAATTTTGGTTAGGTGTGTTACTCGGTTTAATGCGGAACACCTATGCGGACTCTATAGGGTGCGCGCTGACACCTTACATCTCATTCCGTTCAAATGCAATTGTAAGGCGCAGTTCGAAACGGCCTCAATCTTTGCAAGATCGGAGGTAAAACAGAAGCCCGAAATGATGGAAGCTTATTTCATGGTGTCAGGAAGGCATGGTACGTATGTGTCAGCGAGCCGTCAATATCTCTGAACAAAGATCGACCGCATCTCCACGTGGTGAATGATGTTGATTGGGGCGAAGCTCTGGTGGTGCTTGTCTGCGTAGACGCTGAGCCGCAGCATGCCGAGCCTTTCGTTCGTTTTCATCCATGTCAGAAAGAGAATGCGTGGTATGGAACATGAGTTGTATACGCATTTGAGCATTTGACCGCAACGCCCTCTCGTCTATAAACGTTGAGCCAATGCATTAAAGTCTAACGCGATTACATACGCATTTGACCGCAGCGCCCTCTCTGTATAGACGTTGAGCGGCTACATGCAGCGTTTCATCCATGACATCCCCAGCTCTTGAGCTACTACTACATCTCAGGCCCCTATCGTCCCGCAGTCGTGGCCGAGTGGTTAAGGCGATGGATTAGGAAATCCATCAAGGTCTCCCCGCGCAGGTTCGACCTGTCGGATCTGCGCAAACATGTTTTATCATCATTTTTCCATCATTTTTCCTGCATGAGCGCGTGAGCTCACAGCACGAGCCTGACGCGCCGACGCCGGACGGACATGGGTAGCCCCTAAGGAGCTTCGCCCCTAGAAAAGAAATGGAGTTGCTCAACACCTTGCCGCATCATGACAGGCACTCATGGCTGCGTTCATAGCTGTGTAGAAGAGACGAATAAAACATAGTCATGCTAATAAAGGTTTTATCTCATCTTTTTTTCATCCGAGCTCGTTTCTTCTACCTTTTTTTTAATATCTCGCTTTGGAAGTGTTTCCTCTCCTGTGAGATGGAAGTAAATAATGACTAGTTGATAGACAGCAGAACTTCTCATGCTGTTGCTGAGTTGTTCCAGTGTCCTGAGTTTTGTCTGTATCGCTGCTGGCAGCGCATCAGTACCGTCAGTCGTCTCGGTTTCGCCGCAGTCGTTTTGCTCACCTAATTTTGTCCAGTCGAAGCAAACGAGGCCAGTTAGAAACACGGCGAAGTTGACCGAGCCGCGCCAGCGGCGGCAGCGTATGCCAACCACGCCTGGGCTAGGACGGCCGCCTCCTGATTACGTAACATTGTGTCGACGTTGATAACGATATGGAAACCCCGGAAACTGCGTTCAAGACTGGCAGACTTTGCTGCCGGTTGCCTGCATATCTTCTGTGCTGACTTCGGTCTCTGTTTTCCGATGCCCAGTGCCAGCCGGCAATCAACGCGGCTTTGTATGTCTGCGTGCTGGCAACATAGAAGCAACATCAAGCGATAGTCGCCTGTTGTGCCTTCGCCAACGAAGAGACGAAGACGAATGGCCGCCGATGTGACCAACGGAGTAGGGCATCACGTGCACTTCAGATGCCCAGCCATAAAATGTTTAAACGATGCTTGCACCCACTTCAGGTGCACGTGACCCATCCCATGCGGAAGTTGCGGTGAACGGTTGAACGGGATGTGGCCGTAGCGTTGCGCTCGCTTCCGTCTGGACGGATTTAGGCAAGCGAAGTCCAGGCGGAGCGAGGCCGGAGGCTGTGGCGGCGAGGCCGCGAAGCCCCGGGCGAGCCGACGCCGGCGCGACCAGCTTGTCGCGGTCCGTCAGTGGCATCCAGCACAGTTTTACCGAACAAAACCGGAAGACCCGGACGCGTTGCGATGTTTCAGCTGCGCGCACCGGAGTAGACTCTTCACGCCAGATCTGTGTGGGGCTCGCCAACGCCCGCTTCAGTTCAGTGGCTCGGCCATCCCGGTAAGGCAAGAGAAGGTCGGCCATGCCGGCTCAATCTGGCGCGTGTTAGAAAGCGATGGCTTGCAATCTACTGGCGACCTGGGCTTCGTGTGATCAACTTCAACCGACGCGTTGCCGAACGCGACTGGCACAGCTCTCGGTACCGGCGTGCAATCCACCACCAAGATTACCTTGCCTGTAGCAGCACATTCATGTAAGCTCGTTGTGAGCATACGCTCAAACATCAGCCTGGAGTACGGCGTCCAGGAGATACTCCTCTACTACGTTTCACCGCACATATGTTGTACCGCAGCGAAAGGCACGAGCTCATGGCGTTGTGCTTTAACGCCGTCACGAGAGCTTGTGCCGCAGGATGTGCCCTGAGCAGATGACGCCAGCACTGCAGGCCTGTCGCCGGGTGGCTCGGTATAGAGGCCTTGCTAACTACCTTGTTCCACCTTCGGTCAGCGCAGTGAACTGAACTATCCCAGCCGAATCCAGCGCCGGAAGCGTCATGCCGGTTGGGCGGAGCGACACAGGAACTCGGTGCAGAACGCGTTAACCGTGCTGATTGGCTGGGATGGCTCCTGGCGTCGCTGCGCTCCGGTTTGAGTGAGCGCAGGCATGAATCCCACGAGCCGGGGGCAAGCGCGGTGTTTTTGCCACAAGGTGTGGGCACTGCGCCTGCGCGGGAACTAGATTTGCGTGAAGAGTTCTGCGCATGCGCCTGCCAATGGAGAGTTTTGAGGAACCGGCACCTGCCAGATACGGTACAGTGTGCCTCAAGGCGCACACTGCGCATATGTGAGTCTCCTGCAGTAGCATATGCGCACTAAATGCACCCGCAGGGCCTATCGTATACACGAACTCCAGCTCTCCTGCGTCACGCCGCGGTGGTGGCGCGTCAGTCCCACTTCCGGTCTGGGGCGGTGGGCAGAAGTCGCCGTGCGAGACATGCATTTTCTGTGTCCTCTGGAAGAAACCAGACAAAAAACCTGCCTTCTCGTCAAAATGCGCGACGGTGGGCTGTACCAAGAGAGTCTGGAAGGTTTGAAGATCACTTTTCATGTGTTTCTGCCTCCTCTCTGTTCGTCCGGGAACGTGGATAGTCAGCACGTGAGAGAGGGCAAACCGAGACTGGCTAAATGTTCGGGCTACGGTTGCTTGTGCAGGCAACACTTTGTGGTCGCCAGATGTATTTGTTCTTTGTTCCAACATGAACGAAGGAAAACCGCCAAGCTGTCCGGACCAATAAAGCTTGGACTTGGGTTTGGGCTAGTTGGCTGTACATTCATAGACGTGCTGCGCTGCACGTCTATCAATGTCCGGACCGCCCACGGGTTCAGTGCGTCTTCAAATTCCACGCGGCCGCCTGATCGGTCAGGCATACTATATCGCTGCGCGTCTGCACTTTTTGTCGTCTGCTCGTTCAAGCAAAGCGGCCCGTAGACCAAGCTTTGACCCGGTAGATTGCAATAAGAAGTAATTGCAGGCCTCCAAAGACTTAAGTAGGCTCGGTGTAAACAGTAGACACAAGATGTTGATCATTGGTGCACCAGTGGCCATCACCAACGGTACGCTTGGTCTGTTCCGCTTCCGATTTCAGTATCGACGTGATCATCGCCACTACCTTCTACGCGCAGCACCGACGACGTCGGTAAAATGCTTACGAAGATCATCACGGTTTTGGCGTCCATTCTGCGGCGTTCGATGATGTACGCGCCAGCGTTGCGCAAAGTTTAGCGGCGTAACGAGCGTGCCGATAATTTCGGTCAGGCGATTAAAGTGGTCAGGCGTGAGTACATAAGGACCATCCGGATCGAACCGTTCTGCCGTCTGCAGACTCATGCAGACGCCAAACAACGCGTGACATTCCAACGGTTTGTTGACGCGGGACGCGGTGCTTCTTGCCCGCACTCTTGCTGTGTTCAGCTCATCTGCTCTTTCAAACTTGTCTGCTTTTGTCAGTAAACTCAGTTCGAACAGCAGCGGCCCCGTAGACAGACGTTGACGTGGTAATGAACTAAGTGCAGGCCTCAAAACACTTTTGAAAGGTTAGTTTGGTCATTGAGTTAAGTAAACGCGTATATACACCAAGATGTTGATCATTATTATAGTGACCGTCTGGCTTGTAATGCCGATCGCACGGTTCAGTATCGACGTCCACCATCTCAGCTACGGTCCACGCTTTTGCAGCCCGAGCGACGCCGCGACGGAAAATAGCGAGGCAGAATCTCATCGTGGGAGTCAGGCTTTAGCGCCCATTCCTGCGCCGGGTCCACGTGAAATGAATCGCCGCACGTCACGTTATTCACGCAAAGTTTTGCCTCGTTAATTTTGCGCTGAGGCCGCTCAAGCCAGTCAGACGTTGTTAGGAGGCCGTAGAATCAACAATTCCAGCGCGAAAGACAGCGCAGGGACACCCACCGACGCCCAGCAATAACAAATTAATGGAACATTGCCAGGCAGCAGGCTTCTTGCCACATCCACCACCAGCGCAGCGCCAGTAGCAATCGCCAAAATTTTCCAGTTTGTTTATAGCTGCCGTTGATGCCATACCGTCTCCGGATATGCGTGGTTCCCACATCTCTCTCTTGTAACGCCATGGAACAGGAGCATCTGACAGGTTTGAGAGCTTCCTGCATCGACAAACGATCGTACAAGAAGGTTCATTTAAATCTGACCTGGACCGCACGGTCATTCGACCAGATCAGTCCAGGAAACTTTCCGCGTGCGTGACCGAAGCGCGTTTTGGAACCTTTCCGGATATTAAGGCGTTCGCCGAAACTCATCAACCTCACCGCTCTTTTTAGAGCGCAGCTCGTAGGCGCCCGTTTCCGGGTTTATGAGCGGCGTCGGATGTGTCACGCCGCCAGCTCGAGGTAACCGTACGGTGCAGTATGAAAGCTGTCCTATGATGCACCGCGCGGGGCAGCAGAGGGGGAGGGAGGGACGAGGGGAGCGGACAGGGGAGGGAAGGAGGCGGAGAGGGAGGACGAGGGAGGAGGAGGACAGCGAAGGAGCAAGGTATGGTATAGTAAGGAGGATGAGGAGGAGGGAGGAGGGGTATACCCTTGCCCTCAGTGCCCTTCCCTCTCTCGCTCCTCAATAGCTGCGCTCTAATTCGACTCCACAGGGTGATTGTTGAAACGTCTTTCTTTTTTTACTTTACACTGCCGCCTTCACGAGCCATTAATTTCTCTCGGAAGGTTACTTCGGTTTCTGCCAGCTCACCAGATAGCCTTCATCGTCCGCACGGGTCGGAAGTGGCCTCGATGGTTTGTATACGTGTCGCCTTCTCTGTACGCGCTATGCTCTGCACCTAGATGCTGCGCTCGGAGTATGAAAATCGGAGTGTCGGAGTAGGTGTAGTGAGGCTGATTTCGTTACACTTCCGCGAAGCCAACCCCGACACCTGTTTTTAAGCTTCTGGCGAGGACTTACGGACACGTAGCGCATCGGCTGGGGATGGCGGTCGTAGGCGGCTGAAAAGCTGGTTGCGTTGGTCAGCAACGCACTCGAACGTACAAGTGCTATAATGCCCGGCATAAGGGAGGAACTGCGGCGGTTCTGGCACCAGGCGAAAAACATATTAAATCGTCTTCGTTTGCCCTCTCAGGGATCCCCGAATATCGGTATCAATTGTTTTTAGTGTAGTGCTACGCAGGCTTGCAGAAAATCATTTTCAAAGTGCAGTTGAAGTCGCCCTTCCGGGGCGGGACGTCACTTTAGAGGTTTTGGGAATCTCCGCTCGTCGTTCATCTTCGGGGACCATCAAAGCCACGCGCGCGCGCTATCGCTATATTCAAAAGGTCTCGAAAAATATGTCACGACTGGTGCCAGTGCGGGGGATACATACCTGGCAAGCTCGCGATTGCACTTGCGCAGCCCTCGAGCGACACGCGCTAGGCGGCCGAAAGATCCTCTTATGACGTCACGACTGGTCGGAGGTTTTTCGTCTTTTCTCGCCTTTAGGTTCATGTTCGGGGAACACGAATGTGACACTCGGATTCACGGGATAAAAATACCTCAAAATTCACCTAAAACTCTTTATTTTTTTAAGATGTGTTTGCAGGTTTCTTTTTAAAGAAATGTGGACTTAACAATTACGCGTTCAATAATCTCCCCTCTCAAATCTTTGGCAATGAGCGCCTGAGCAGGCGCGGCTCCATCAAACCTGGCGGATATCTGCAGTTTATGGAACGGCGGTGTGAAATCGGGTGCACCGATTCTTCGTTAAAATTGCAAACATCTCTCGTCATTATCCGCGCCGTGACAACACAATGGAAGTCATGTAAAATATCTGTTTTCAGCCTAAAGTACAGCTGAGACTAATGTTGCGCGTGCCTGGACCCCACGGCGACTAGGGAGGAGGAGTGACGTCAACAACGCAGCAAACGCAGATTGCATGTTGATTGCATGATGAGAGTCGCTGGTGACAAATTTCCGCAGAAGAAAAAAAGCTCACGTTTTCTTTGTTTTCGTCTGCGGATATTCGTCATCAGTGACTCTCACCAATCACATCCAATCTGCGTTTGCTGCGTAGTCGATGCCATTTCTTTTTCTCAAAGTCGACGTGGGAGTTTAAAAGGCGCAACATAGGGTCCCAGGGATTCAGTTGAGAACGTTCTAGAAGCCGACAAAACCACAAGGTTAGTCTTCGCAGCTCACATATAGAGGCCAGGTTGTTCCTCGTCTCAGTGGCGCTACAAATGCCCTCGAAGAAACTCCTGACCGCAAAATATTATTTGCACTCGCTGCGATGGTTCACTTTGCAGTATACTGTTTATCATTTCACCTTATGTAGACATCGAGACGTAATTTCCCTATTTTCGTAATGTATGCACGCGGCGATTGCTAGAACAATCAGGAAGCTGGATTTCTTCGATGAAGCAGTTATTGACGCACCTGAAACATAGAGGCATTCAGGCAGATTGTGACGAATGTTGTGCGTTCAAGGCGTTTTGTTTTCAAGTTTAAATAATGCCACTTCCAAGTTCTCAACTCAAACCCTCGCGGGTTTAACATTCGATCTGACATAAAAATGTAAAGAAGGCAGAACATTGCAAAACAGAGCTTGCACGCCCGAAATGCATTCTGTTCGTCCTGATGTATGTGTTTGTGCTCCGAAATCGCGGTAGCGAAAGAATATGGATGGTGCCGCACTTGCCGCAGGACTTCCAATACATCCGGAGCCCTCTCCTAATTCGCCGCAAGCCGCTGTGGCATCAGGGGATCTCCAAGAGTCTTTCGGAGAGTTAGAGGAAACGCTTATTGATTGGCCGATCCCAGCAGAACCAAGCGAGTTTCCACCCTTGGCAGACTAGAGACCAAATTCCACGCCGAGCGCAGACACGCCGGCAAGTAAAGCGGCCCATCCGCAAAAAATCTCCCTCCGAAGAATAAAAACAACATATCGCCTTTGATACAAAAACCCTCTTGCTTCTATATTTGGACATTCTGATATTTCTTTCCGGAAACACATGCTGTGAAAGCCTGTCTACCCTCCTCCCCTTCCCTCATCCCCCCTCTTCTTTTTATTGGGGAGTCAGGCACCCTGGGAAACTAATGAAAGCCAATGGTTGTCACGTCACTGTGGACACCGCCGGCTTGGGAACCACTGGAGGAATGCCCGAAGGGGTAAAGTTATTGCGAGCAGAAATGTTCCTACATATGATGTGGCCTTCTTACAGATCATGTTCAGAGCTGAACAATGAAATTGATTCGCCTACCACCACATCAACCTCTTCCAATCAACAGTGCGTTCAGTATAAGGTAAGAATGACATCGCCTTTCCTGACGAATCATTGTTTCGAAAACAATTAAATCATCACTCTCGTCACTGCACGAGAAAACGGGGACGAGCTTGAGTTCTGCCACCTTGAGCGCGAGCATCCCGCCTTCGATGACGCTTCGGCGTCTCGTGAGCCTCGAACGCGCATGCGCAGCCAAAGCACGACGGAAGGCATCGAGCACGTGCTGGTGGCCGGCCGTTCACAAGACGCACGCCCTGCTGCTCTTCTCGCTTTGTCAATGACTGTAGACGCAGGATGATTAGGCCTTTATTGTTCCTTGGATCCGTATCGTACCTTTTGGTATTTGAGCACGAGTTAAGGAGAACTTTAAAGATGTTCTTAGAGTGCCTATAAGTGCCTACTTTGACGTGTGTGCCTAAAAGAGATAGTTTTGTCACTTTTTTTTTTTTTAGCTAACCCGCCTGAAGACATTGGTGGCTGTTCCAAATCCTGATAAACGGGCGATTTAAGGATATTTTATGCAGATCCCACGTAAAAGAAAATACCACCTAAAGCAGCAGAACAAACAAAATCAACAAGCGTCAGGCAGATGCTTAACCAGCACTCAATGTTTAACCTATAGCTTTTTTTTTTTTAGGAAGTTTCATTGACGGTAGACAGAATGCACCTGACGGAGATTTGTATGGAGCCTTCGTCGCTGAGGTACTTTTTCTGGACGGCAGGGAAAAATACAATGTTCGAACGATTCTTACAGAACAACTCCGACCACTAACGCACTACGCGAGTTCCCTCGGTGCAAAATTTAGTTGCGGAGCCTGTATGAATAAACACTGACAAAGATCATAATTACCTGGTGACGCATGCATTTCGGTCTCTGCAGTCGAAGGCGCATCTCGATGCAAGGTAGCCCGCATCCGTAGTTTAGAAGTCGTTAGACGTGTTCACTTCTGTGCTAAACTAGCAACGGGTTGTGGATATGTTCGTGGTTCTCTTTTCCCGCAAGCTGGCTCCGCGTTTTCATTGGTCCGTTTTCCGCTTCTGCGCTCGAATTTACATGGCCGCCGCAGAAGATGGCTCTCGGCTACCAATCGTGCCATCCAATCTGCACGTGCGAAGGCAGTTCTCTCCTCAGTAACACATGTCGCGTTCCGCAGCTGCCACTGCATTCGCCCGTATCAGGTAAAGGGCGACTTCTGTTTGTTTCCGTGAGCCTACCGCAAAGAAGATGCAATAACTGCCTTTCAGTCCGGTTGCGCTACGATCCGACAAAGCCAGTCAAGAAGCGGCAAAAGTGTGTTCTCACGGGCGCTCGTCGTCTTTGTGCGTTTGGCCGACTCAACCGGCAGAAAAGGATCTTCGCTCTCTCTGCCTATCACACACGAGGGCCGTGACCATGCGGGGGCTGCTTGATTGCTTCCATCGGGTCGTCGGCTGACCCCACCTGAGTCCTCGGCACCTTCACCACGTTCAGATCGATCGAGGCGTGAGATTGGGCACGAGTGCTGCGTCAGTGTCCGTCTGGGCCTCGGTCCAGTAGCCGACGTAGGCCTCGACTTGAGACGGTCACGAAGCGACGAGGTAGCCAGCGGCATCCATCTCATTACTGATGTTATCGCTCGACAGTGGAAAGAAGGAGGCCATGCGGATCCTCTCATTATTGGTGTTGGCTGCGCTCGGACATTGAGGTCGGGGAGGCGTCGGCGAAACTTTCGACACCTCCCGGTAGCAGTCGCGAGTCTTTAACCATGCAACGGTTCGGAACATTTTATGGAACGGCTACTGTTTCTTCGAACACCGTTTCATCGAAGCCGTTTCACCGAACGCCTTTTCGTCGAAGTCGTTTCATCGAACACCGTCTAGTTGAGTGGTAGGAATTTCGGATCTACAAAAATATCTATTTTTTTTAGCACCGGAAATATAGCGCTTTTATAATAAGCTTTACAATTTATAAACAAACTAAAAATAATAAAACACTGACCAAAATCTTACTCGCGTTGCTCCTACATGCGCAAACTGTTGTTTTTGTTTTTTGTTTTTTTGTCTTCGTGGCGTTTTAGTGTCACGTTTTTGAGTTTGAGCTCACATTCGTACGACTTATCTCCGATTATACTCTTCTTCTTTTCAGCTATGTTCAGCCCAGGCAGTTGATTACCAGTGCGGAGATTTATGCTACTGCGGCCCGGATGACTACGGATTATATCGGTGTTTTTTTACCGAGACAGCGTCAACGAAACCACGTCCAACTTGACAACTCGAGACTAACTCCCGTTTACTCTTTTCCTTCCGTAGTATAGTTACGATACACGCATTTTATTTATTACAGCGATATTGAACAGTAGCTGTTAGTGGGACACTTTGAGGTTTCGCGCGGTCGACCGCACTTCCATATGGACGCGGGCCATATTCGGCACTCCGTCGAAACATTGCACGGGCTGCTGATAACAAGATAAGAAGCAAGTAAATAACATGCATGGTCAGGAAAGCAGTCCCCGCCGGGAAAACTGGCAGTGCACCGAGATGGGTGCCTATGGGACCCAGAATTAGCACGTAGCAACAATTCTCGGGAGATGCGCGGATAAAACTGCCTCAGAATTTTCCGATGCATTCTGTATCTGATATCAAGGAGAAAGCAAGTGCGTTAGTGCCACCGTCAATGCACCTGACAGATACAGAGTTTTATTTTCGAAACGACATAGTCAGAAATATGGTATTAATAGTGCGTGTTTGTTTCAATAAACCTTCATTTGAGTGTGCACTTCGTCTTGTCTTCTTCCTCGTCCCTGTCTATTCGGCGCTTTTCTTTAGCTACGTGTGACTGTTGGTACCGAAGTGACTTACAAAAACACGCTCCCCTCTTACGCAGGCAGCTGACATGCTCTCTACTTAATGCACTGTTATTGGTTCCCAAACGCTACGGAATTTTCGTCCGGTCTGTTACCGGGTTTAGCACGAAACACGCTATGCGGACTCTATGGTGCGCGTGGCACCTTGTACCGTTCATTCTGTCCACCTGCTCCAAAATGACACCTTTGCGGCTTCGACGCTCACACCTCAGCTGTCGCTGTGTTTCCCCTTCCTGGTTGCGTAGTGTTTACTATTTTTATGCACTCTACGCGCATTTTTCAAATATTGCTTTTGCAGCCTTTATCATCTGACTGCGAAAACAGTTGGCGCTTTTTCTACAGAACTACATTATGTTTATAACTCGCACAATAAATAAATATACTTACGCGTGTGTTCTGAATTTCTCGAGCACCAGAGTTTGCGCTCCCCGGTAACCGAGCTAAGATACCTTTGGTAGGCCTTAGTCTAAGACATCATGCAAAAGACAGCGTGTGGACACTGTCAGGCTCGTGTTTGTTTCTTGTAGGGCGGTCACATTGGTCACACACACAAAAAACTGTCGGCAGCCATGCATAAAAAAAGATGCTTGGAACGTGAGGTGCGTCCGCAAATAATTCCGTCATCATCTCCGCAGCAAACATACCGTGACTTTTGTAGGATGCATGAGCAGAAGGGGAGTGCGGTTTTACTGTCGGAAGAGCGGATACAAGGCGACTTCAGTCTTTCGGACGGTCTGGACGAAAGCCACAGATAATAGACCATTTGCTAAAGTTACCCACAGCATCAATGAGAATGCAGGGATTGGTGTTCCACGCGCCGCAAGCGCACGCCTTCCCCGTATAAAAGATTCCAAGTAAATCACCAAAATAAAGCGTTGACGAGCACGCTTGCAAGATGGCTTTGTTTTAGGCATTTGCTTTGGAAAAGTTACTATTGCCAAGGCCAGCACGTGCGGCGCGTGGCACACCAATCCCTGCATTCTCCTCGATGCTTGGGTAATTTAGCAATAGGTCTATTGGTCGAAGGCGAGTCGGGCGCTTTTGGCAAAACACAACGTCTGGCCGCGGTAGTATTTAGTACTGACATAAAGGAATGCAGAG
>JAZHYW010019829.1:0-19142 GCA_037355805.1 Ixodes ricinus | reverse complement strand
CCAGTATTGCTGCGCTGGATTTGTGCGAGATCCCTCAAGAGAGCCTGCTTGTTGCGTAGTAAGAGCGCATGCTGACCCGAGAAGTATCATGGGAAGCCATTCAATGTAAACATTTTGAGATTCTAGTTGATCAACTGTGAATATGTCCCAAGTCCAAATGCCTCATTCCCGGGATTTAATCCAGAACGGGAGTATTAAAACAGAATCAAAGACACAAAAAAGCATGGTCCAAAATATCGACTGAATGCACTAGGAAGCCCAAAGTACACCCGATTTCCGGGACAAGCATCGAACTTCCGGTGGCTTCACTTGCGCCAGGCTCGGAGAGCAGCTAAGCGCCATCCAGCCTCCTATAGTAGAGATCAGTGGGTTGCGCTCAAGGCTGTCGCCAGCGATATGAGCTTACCATGAACACCCATTAGACCATTCATGTCGGCCTCTATGTTTCGCCGTTTCAAAGTGGCCTCAATGCACGCAAATACATGGGACCCTTCAATTTTAATAATAATATTAACTTTATTTTAAAAACATAGCGCGTGGCAAGTCTTTGGAGTTTTATTATTACTCCTTAGTCAATGACACTGCGAGAATTAGCCAATAAGAGTACCTTAAGTTGTGGCTGTATAAATCAAGACGTCCTACAACGGGCAAACACAAACATTTTCTGACTTCTTCCTACCTCCACGAGTGAACTTTTTGAAGCCACATAACTATTTAATTAACTATGTACCACTCGCGCACGTCAAATGAAAATTGTTTTTTATATTAGTTTTATATGGCAAACACATATAATACTTGAAATGATTATAAAAACAACTGTAACGCGAAAACTCGTTGAAATTGTAGTCGTTCAACACCGATGCGGAAACCGTCGTCCTCGGTCATTCTAGTTCCTCAACTCGTACTCAGGAATGTCCTGGAGGCTCGAAGAATATGTTCTCGCTGAACCCACTGAGAGCATAGATGAACCTGTAGAAAAATTAACAAATAAAGTCATTGTTCGACATAGGTTTTATGAGGGTCTTGCCCCACTACCTGAAAGGAATACACTAATTTGTTTCTGTCGGCCAAGCGAAATCAGAACTTTAGTTACCACTGCTATCTAGCAACTCAGCATGTAGACAAAAGTGCTCATTTTTGACGTAATTGGGCCCACTTTGGAAAAGCACCACATTGCACGTCAAACGCAAGTGAATATCAGTAGTGCTTGTGCCTAAACAAACTCGCCACTACTTACTATGAATCAACCCCTGCACCCTTTGGATTTTATTATTCGTTTACGTTAGATGTTTTGTCATTAAAAATGGCAGGTTCTCACTGGTGAATTTGCTATTAGTTCCTCGAACAAAAACTGTCTTCCAGACTGGTGTACCTTCCCGAAGAACAAGTAAATACACTACCGAAATTTTACGACGGCATGATACACAGCGGAACCATTGTGTTATGAACTAACACCGACCCCGACGTTTACAGTACCCCCATTATTTTAGACGTGAAAAGGGCACGAAACACGTCATTCAAATGTATGTATTCAAACTTTGCCGCCTTCTGGCGGTGCAGCGACAGGCTTTACTGGGAGCGCCATCTAGGAACTGTGGCGGCATACATTCAAGTTTCACTTGCATCCACCGGAGGTCACTACCTCTCGGTTGTTTTCGCTCTAAGAAAGTACTTTCTCGAGACGTATTAAAAAGGGCTGCATACACGTGTTTTTTTTTCTACTTAGACTTTCTGTTGGCAAGAAGAAATGTTTCTAAATATATTTAGCGCCATTCGAAGTGGTCGAGCGAAGAAGATATTTGTGAATTAACTCCATCTACTAGGTTTGTATTCTAATCGACAACAAACCCCTTTCACTTTTAGTAACTCGGGGCAATCGCTGCATCGAAATTGGTCGGGATATTTTCTCGACCAGGGGTTTCTCCAAAAATCGAAATTGGGGGTGTCGAACTTTGTAGGGAGGGGGAGGGGGTTAGGGCGGGGGGGGGCATTCAGAATAGAGTAGTCGTTTCGGATTAAAAGGGTGCCTTCAGAAGAACAAGGGGAGTGTACACCCCCTTCCCCACCCTAGGGTTTGTGCAGGGAAATCACTGTTCTCGACTAACTGTCACGAAAATAGCAAATATAATATAGTTTCTCTAATACTGAGAAAAAATATCAGCGCCCACAAGCAATGGATCACTAAGGTGAGTCTGGTATCCCTGGTGAGTCTGGTAAGCCTGGTATCACCTCTAGCAGACGAATTATTGACAACACATTGGTGTTGCCTATCTGCAGAAAAGCTGACCGATAAAGAAACATTGTGACGGTCACCCGCCGTCATGATGTTTGCAAAATATTTAGAAGTGCATAGGGGAAGAACATCTTCGTTGTGTGAGAAATTAATTACGATCTTTTTTCTCATCATAAAACGATTCGGATGTCAGTCTGTGTGAGCAAGGCAAATTACGAATGCATCTTTGCTTTATTTTGAGTCATAATGTTATGCTTAAATACAATTTCCGCTTGTGTACTGTGCTGATCTATCTTTGAAAAACTGTTGCCGGCATCTCATTGGAGTCCCTGACCCAATAAATCCTTCATAATAGTGATTTTCACTGGTGTTTTGCCAAAGTCATTCTCGGTAGTTTGCACTTGAACGTGAGCCAGAGCATACGAACATCTCGAAAGTAAGGAACAAACATATACTAAGCTTTTTTGTATCCTAAAATTATGTACAAGATAGGGTAAAAACATCAGTGGAAGTATCAAACACTGAGTACTACTTTGAGTGGCAAGAACAGCTTTCACACTCAAAGCTCAAGCTCTTAAAATTTTGTGTTCCGTGTTCGTGGTGCTGGCGCCTAATATTCGGTCTTTGTGCATCCACCTTATAATTAAAAGAATGCCCATAGCACAAGTTTATTAAACAAATATGTACACAAGTTCATGACAGTCAGTAATCCTGAGGGATGCAGAAAGTTGTAATTACCTGCGAGTTGATCGCCGCCATCATCTGTCGCTTGTGTCTGAACAGGGCTCGCGGCATCCAAGCTTTCACAGAGAGGTATTGCGCGTCTGACAGAACACGAACACAAAATGAAAAACAGACATTAACAGGTGTTGTCTTGCGAGCAGGTGGTCATATCGTTGTTCTACAGACATCCTCATTGAATATTTATGAGTAAACGCGGAAAGTTTAAACTTTGAGCATTGGATTATTATAACTCTGAAACCTGTTACTTTTACCGCAATCATATTTTTGACTCCTTATACTCCGTTCACTTTTAAGCTGAGACTGCAGCTAATGCCACTAGCACGAGAGCTTGAGGTCGCTGCTTCCAAGCGTTCTTCCGCAGAACACGCACGCCCGCTAAAAATGCACGTCGCAAAACCAGGAGCGCGGGCTAGCTCACGTTTATAGCTTTGACTACAGTCTCAGCTTAGGGATGAACTGAGTATAGAAGGTCGTCTAGTCAAGGTTTTGGTCATACTTTTTTGTTTTATGTCCAGCTTAAGCACAAAATATGCCTGTCAACATCATCTCTTGCATCAAATTGGGTGCCCAGTTCCTGAAACGCCTTTGTATTCCTATCCCGAACAAATAAATAAAGAGAAAACAAATTGGGCTTATTCGCTTTCTTATAGGTAATACCTCATCCAGAACCTTTTTTTCCCCATTTTATTGGAAGCAAGGGCAGTCCTTTTTATTAGTCTATAATGAATCTGACAATTCCAGACACAACCAGCATAGTCAATATTCCTGAACTCTTTTAACTTACACCTTCAACCGAAGCACAAAGAGAGTGAATTGTTGGTATGACATTTTTCAGAAGAACGTCTTGGGAGTCCCAAAGAGGCAGAAAACGCTTCACTAAGAGACTTTCAAATTGTAATTTCTAAGCTTTCAAATATACAAAGAACGCATAAACAACGGGTTGCTTTCAAAAGAAAAGTGAGAAGGCAGTCATTCAGGTGATTAAGAACGGAATTTACTCAATTGTAATTATGATGCGCCTGCTAAGATACTGCAAGGTGCGCTGGTACGCTGAATGTATTTCTTGTTTTGTTCCGTATGCACAGTTCCGACCACATTCAGTATTCGCACATCTTTTTTCAAGGCCTTTTATTGTATTCAGTAACAAGTTCTTAACCCACATTATACCCTATCTGAAACCCTTTCTTGCGAAGCTTTTTTTATGTTCATCGCTAACATAGTTTCCTATACGTGTTTGTTAGATTTTGAACGAAAATTCGCTAAAGGTTGGTGTGCTCGCGGACATAACCACGTAGAACTGTTGTGCCAATATATACTTCGCCGCTTTTACCTTTCTGCCTTGTCATCTGCCTATTGTGCAAGATCGCGCTGTTCTCTTTAATTTCTAGAATCTCAGTTTTGTCAGACTCATTTTAAGGAAATGCTTACATGTCAGAGGTCAGTTCGTGACTGCCATGGACTTCGCCGTCAATTCCTTCTTGGCTACGTTCGTTAGTCCCCTCACGGGAACGCAAAGAGCGTACGGAGATGCGAAGTGACGTGTAGCTGATGCAGTTCAACAGCAGTGCTATCATAATGAGAGCCACCCATTGGCCATTCTGAAATGAGTCATGTGATCTGGAGCTCAGAAACTCGCTTATCAGTATTGTAACCACCGGGCTGGCACATCATCATTTAAAGGTTGACTTTAGGTGTGAAGAAACAAACTAACAAAAACCGACTGCATATTCACGTCTCTACGCGATTGGCCAGCATGAGGTTCAAGCACGGCGCTGGCCAGTTTCAGGAATCTCGCCTACATTCTCGCCGAGTGTCTAGTTTGGGGCTTCGGAACAGGCAGGTAGCAAATCGCTTCCAGCAAAAGAAGAATAGCAGAAAATGGCAAAGCTCAAAGGATAATTGGACCTGACCAATATTCCACGATGTGCGGTGGGACAATGCACAGGGCATATCTGTTTCACTCGTTCACTGTTCCTGCACACATCACATTTTTCGGATTTAACCCTGTTTCTTTCGAGCTTCGTGATTCTCTAAGATTCTTCCGTCGTTAGAAGTGAGTGTCCACTTGCGTGTTCAGCACGAAGCTAAACCTAACGGACATTTTTTTTAGTAACTACAAGCGAATTGTTCAAATCTTGAGCTGGAAGCTGACGAGAAAAAAGCCAACAAACAGTTCAGCGCGGCTTTTCGTTATATAAGAGTTCGACCCCTTTCCCAAGACACCCAATAAAATTTTGTTTTCACATGCATGGTGCAGTTTAGAGTGGATATATTTTCACTGCCAGCTTGAGAAACGCATTATGTGCTCGCCCTTTTGCGTCGTGATTGGAGTCTTCGGTTCTCTTATTGTCAAATGCAGCAACCTCATTTGCTCCAGAGAGACAATAAAATGCTTGGAACGCGCCACGCTATGTGATTCAATTAAACTATCAGTCACTATAATACATCTGACCAAACTCACTGGCTCTCTAGTCATAGACATCTCCAGAAAAGCATTAGGTTCACGCGTCCTCCCTGGTAGTTCGTCCTTATCAGTCTGCTACTGCTGCATTCTGAGTAGCTGGAGAGCCGTATGTCGCACGGGATTCGCCACGCCCGGCGTTCCACAAGTGTTAGTGAGCGGAGCAATGTTTTTGTATCAACTTCTACAATCAGGCGCATCAAAGGGGCCGAGAGACACATGCGTCCTGTCCTCTCTTTGCCTGGGATAACCTGCAACGTATGAAATTTACCTTCAACTGGTCTACGCCTGGGCTGCCACAGTAGCACATAAAATACGAGATAACTGCACTTTTTTTTTCTCCTCAGTAAAAACACTTCGATCTAGCTGACGTGACGCAACTATAACTAACGGACATAGAGCTTGTTTTGGAGTAGTGTGTTCCAAAGTTCGATTGGAACAAACCGTAATACGGTATCAATATCTCGGTTAAAGGCAGCAGGACCCGCCCCTCTTCCTAATTAAAAAGTTAACATTGAAAATCATAGGGTCTCAACAACACATGTGCATAATTCGAGGCTCAAAGACAACGTTTAATAAAATTATTAAATCACATACGACGGGTTATGCGTTTCAAAGTGAACTCGCTTTAAAGGCACTCTTACACACTTCAAAATGTAGAGTGCCACAATCTGAAAGCTAATTCGCCACATGTATTCCAACCGTGTCTTGTTTACACTTCACAAACAGCAATACACTTAATAAAGAGCAAATAGGTAGAACACAATTTCTTCTTACATTCATATTACAATAACACCCACCTAAAATATATATTTGGCATAATTTCAAAACATGAAGTGCACTTTTAAAAATACTTTATTATACTTCTAGTATGTTTTCATTTTAGCAGTGCTGTCCAGGGGCTAACAGTCTGGCAATTTAGGTGCATATTCTCAAAGTATATATGTTGAATGCACTATAAGAAAACTAAAATTATATTTCATTATATTGTGCGAAGTGTTTCATACAACTACTTAAGTTTTGTACCTTTAAAAATTTTTTAAACACGTGCGCCAACCCAGAAAAACATTTTTATAATAATTTTCAAGTTGTTTCCTCTATGAACAAACTAAAACTGGAAGTTGGGCTAGTTGGTCATGATACATACTAAAGATCTAAATTGAATTTACAGGTATAAAAAATTATAGGCATGCTCCTTATCCTGCGTTGTCCCTTCCTTTTCGACCGTTTTTTTTTTTTCTTGAGTAGAACGTTTGTATACAAAAATATTGTTATCGGGTCTTTAGTGGCACTTTAAGTCAGAGCCCTGACAACATTACGAGCCGAGGGGCTAATCAAAGAGCAACTTCACAGCGTTTACCGTCTTTATGTGCGTTCTTAACTTTCGGCTCATCTAATCGAACAGAAAGATGAGCATCGGCATTGTTCTTTCAATCTGTCTGTGTGCGTTGAAACAAAGTATCGCTTTATTATCTATATATTTCTGCCTCGTGTAATATAGAAATGCTTCCCGTATGCTAATACGGCTGTTAGAAGAACAAATGATTTTGACTTACCATATTTCTAACTAACACATTGCAGAATACCGAAAATCCAGTGTGGTATATCCGCTGAAGTGACTCGCAGTCGGCAACAAATCCGACAATCTGTAAGGCGAAAATATACCACAACTTTGCTAAGGCGTATATTTAGCAAATTTATGTGTGCGACGCACGTTGAGTTTAATTGGCTAAGAACTTTTATCACGCTTTTTTTTTATTTCAGTTTTCGCACTACTGAAAATTCCTCTACAGGGCCCACCAGGATTTCTAAACCGTTTTGACACAGCCCTCAAAAATGTTTGACGTATTTGAGATGTCGATTATAGTTTCCCAAGCGGATTGACGTACCCTTTAATAATTTCTAAAGGACGTAAGAGCCCCGCCATAGCTTTTTAAGATGCCTGTGGGGTTTTTCTCTTCCTTTCCATAAACTACAGTACCCATCAAAATCATTTTAAAGGGTCTGTGGGAGAGGGCACGTGCCCTTCAGGATATATGCGTCAGAGAAGCAGCTTGGCGATTTTATTCAGGTCGGCCGCGACGAGTTTTGGAAATTGAGGAGACGTTCCTCCATTCCATCTTGTCGTGGCGCTCACGGGCCACACCGAAAAGATAACGGGCGCGCACGAGAAGGGCCGCCCTGCAAAGGAGATCCTTCCTCTCCACTTCAGCATTCCTAGTTTCCGTAGTTTCCCCTTGCAACATTTTAGTTTGCCAAGTCCTCCCTTACGAGGCAGAGAGGGTGCTTGGGAAAAATGGAGGGAGACGTTTGGCTGCTTGTTTGTAGATAACCTGTTTTTAGCCGGTCAAAATTCAGCTTTAGTCAGAAGCTGGTCGCCCTGTTTTTCCCTGTCAACGAACGCAAACTACATGCACCACAACAAACGGACGCTCAATGTCGGCTTCCCGTCCCATGCGTGGGACCTCCCTTCTACAGCAGCTGGGTGTGCAGATCAAGAGGGTCTCTCATTGCCCTGTTTTTCGCGTCTCTTGGTCCGTCCGCCTTCCAAAGCATACAGCGAGGGACAAAGAAGCCGGAGACGACACCGTGACTGTGCTCAGGATTTCTCAACGGCTGTGGATACTGATTGCGTTTGCGCTGTCTTAGCTAAACACGCTACTGACAGTCTGTATGTGTCCGTGTGGTGCACCTGCTCGGTCTTGTTACTTTAACCACCGTACATCTCAGGAATTTACCGAGTGGCATTGCTAGTACTTTGAAAGATATTTTTTTTCGTGAAAGAACTCGGGTGTCCCTATTTGGTCTGATCATTTTTGTGTACAGCTGCTTGCACCCGGGTTTTAGAATATGTTGGTTCTTATCGTCTTTTTGATTTAGAACATGTATGTAAAACTAAATGTCTGGAATAAAGTTCTAATAACGTTTTTAGCTGTATTTTTGTTCTATGGTTCATAGCCATTTTAAGCCTAAAGGGTTGAAAGGCTGAAGGGGTTTGAGAGGCTCAAGGGTGAGACGGGCTGAAGGGGTGTGATGCTCTGATGGGCTGAAGGGGTTTGTAGGGCATGGGGCCATGATGGCCGAAGGGGTTTGAAGTGCTGTGAGGGCCCCATAACGAATCACGGCTGAAGTGTTATTTTCAATAGGGCGGGGCCGGGTGAGGGAGGAGTTGAACTATTATAAGAGCACACTATTGAACACTAGTCACGGACAAGTCTGAGAACGGGAAAGAATATCTTATACTATCCTTCCTTCAAGGCGACCTTTCTATCTTCAACAAGGCTTCGGCGTCTCGTGCACCCCGGTTGCCCGCGCACGGTCAAAGAAGGGTGAAAGGTATTAAGCTCGTGCTGGAGGACGGGCATTTGGAAGTCATGCTTTGTTGTTCTTCTCTCACTGATTACAGAAGCTACTTTTCCCCACGAAACATTTCCCAGAAAATATTCTATGTTTAGAAACGCTGCTTTCACAATCTCAACAAGGATTCATTTACAATATTAAGATGCAAATGTAGTGCAGTATATATAAGAAATTTATCATTCTTTAGAAAATAATTGAGGTGGCAAATTTTGGAAGGAATTATGCATAAAAGTGAGGGTTTCGATGTCATAAATTTGAGCACTTAATACAAAAGTAAGAAAAATATAAGACAATACGTATTGAAATGCAATAAAAATTTGATAGCCCATTATGTGCAAACTACGAAGTGTTGGCATCTCTTCATATACGCAGTACTGAACACATGACATTACGCAATAGATCACGCGTAAGTGAATGAGTAAAAATGTGGTAACCAAACATTTGTCCAATAAGTTTGGTTAATTTTGTTGGATACGTGTCTTCCTCGCAATCTTACAGTTAAAGTTAAACTAATCCGCATGTTATTTTTTCTTGTTTTGTGTGCCACTCAGGAAAGTTGTCAGGATCGTAATACTGAAAGGAGGTACATACGTTAAACTTGAGGGCGGAAAGTGCTGCCTCCAATCGGTCGACCTTGTTTTTGACCAGGTTTCTGTAACTCTGAAATATTACAACTGTATGTGTTTAATTTGTTAACGACTACAGAGGTTGACATTTCATCGTCTACATGGTCTCAAGGTGCCAAAACTCAAAAGCTGTTTCTCTAAAAGCGCGTCTTCCACACATACTTCTATTGTTTTCAGACAAAAAATAATTATGTTACACATTAATTCATAAATATTAATTATGTATAAATGTATAAATATTCGTAGATATAATCAAGGGGGAATTTTGTCCATGGAACATGTCCAATTTCAGCACATCATTGTTGACGAGATACTTGGGTGGCCTTGAAGTTAACACAATTGTTAATTCGCATTCTCGCATCCTGCAAAAATCAGTGTGCCACGTAATCTCTGAACGATAGTTGCACAGTAAAGATCTCCACCAGTTTCCTCCGAGTTTGGTCAAAACCTTCGAACGTGCTGGGCTGAGTCGCGCATGTCCTGAAGACAAAATGACGGTTATGTCTTCCTGGCGAGCATTTTGTTTGCCTTTGGGGACCAAAAAATACCCGTCCCCTCTTGTCTGAGGAGGACTAATGGTATCATTTGCTTGTTCAGTCCTTTCAGTTAGTCCTGGTCTTGTGCATTTAGTCCAGCGTTTTGGCACACTGTACCTAGCTCAAACGAGATGGTCCCCGCGGGGAGCAAACGGAAGTTCAGAGGTCAAAATCCAGTCACTAGTCCCTTGAGGCCATCTTTTGTCTTAAAGTGTAGGCTCAAACAAAACAGAGGATTACCAAACCCATGAGCCTCTTGACCGAACCGGTTAGTATTCTGACCAAACCGGTGAGAAGTTTAATCAAAGTGGTGACAGTTGGTTATACCGCTAGGCAATGGTTCGAACCATTTCCCGGTATGGTTGAAAATATACCGGTATAAGCCTGTGCGAATTTCAAACTTTTATTGTTTAGCAGGGAATCTTTGAGTTGTTGTTGTTTATCTAAGATCCAGTAGCTAAGTGCTGGGCGCGCCTCCTTCGATGAATGCGTCACTTCTTTCACATAAACATTCTTTCTTCAAACACATCAGCAGCCTTCACAAAACAATGATTTTGAATAAAATACGCAGGTTAAGTGCTATTCAACCGTTGCGCCACATCACTGACTGTTAGTCTCTTTTCAATACTTCTTGCGCCTAAAATATTTTGTATTCGCATTCTACATAAAGAGACTTGCGTTGGCTTTCTAATCGTGGTACCAGTTATGACTATCGCAACAAAAAGAAAAAGTAGATAACTGTTTAATTAAGAATATTTTAATTAAGATGTTGGTCCTTATATATTAAACGAAGAAAATCTCACCATATCGACCGCTTCGGCCACGCGGCTGGCCAGTACCTCAGGGCCTAAAGCCAGCGTTTTCTTGATCGACGAAATTGAATCCTGCAAGGCAATTCCACCTCAGGGTGGGGACTCTAATGAGCCGACATAAAACTCTAAATGTTTAGCTACGCCAAAAATAATTTTAATAATGTTGGGAGGTAAAAATTGATCGTTGATACATAAATTAAGTAAACTTCTATAAGCTACGTCCAGGAACGGCTTATTAATTAAAAATGTGAATTCGTTATTCTCTAGCAATATGTCAGTGTTTTGTTTGACATACTGAAATCGTTTTAGGCTTTTTTTATACGGCAAGTTCTTACTTTTAAGAACAAACTTGTTATTTGAACTCGGGTATGTAGTAAATAATATTCGGTAAGATTCAAGCATTATGTAGACAGATATAAACTCCTAGAGAAAATTCATTAGTTGGAGACCCGAATAAAGTAAGTAAAAATGTGTAAACATGCAATCTAACAGGTTTACAAAAATACTCATTGATTCATTAGTGAGGCAACTTTACCAGGCATTACTAAGCAAAATATTAACTGCGACCACAGTAGAAAATGGGTAATGATGAATTTTTATTAGGATTCAACATAAGCACCTAGAGTAATCTTTATTGTGTGACATACCCTTTGTCGTAGACGATGTAATATATTCACACTGTTACTAAGCGTGGAGTTTTTACAGCAGTAATGCCTGCCTACGGAACAAAAACAATGTTGCTTTTACGAGACTTTGACTGTCGACCGATCTCTAAGTATATTTAACCCTGCACTATACCCTTGTGTCCCCTCGACAATTCACGTTGGTTTACTATTTTCTCGTTGCTCGCTCTCAAAATACGTATTTCTTGTTTAATACCGGACGTCAAGGCATTGCTTATTTTGTTCGTATAAAAAGAGTGTCTGAAAAACTACAAATCTAAAAAAGTGTAAAATTTTTGTTTTCTTTTTCACATTCCGCTTTGGTTATTCAGTACAATTCAGACGTTTCCGAAAAAATCACCATTATTTTTTTCAGAAATAAATTTATTTATAAATGTTTCAAAAGTATCGAAATTTTGGGCAAAACGTCCAGGCGGCATTAAATTATATTTCTGTCCGACAACAAAATACAACTGAGTATAAAAAATGCGGGACGACTACGCGTCAGTACCCTGAGCTTCACTTACCCTGATCTGTCCCTCTGATTCCTGAAATTAGAAAAATGCAAAGTAGAGACTATTGTAACCAATGTACAGTCAACGTTCAGGTTTTAAAAATGGATGTTTTTCCACCAAAATCTGTAGCCCACAAGCCTGGGCAATTCTCGGGTATCGACTTCTTAACATCAAACAGAACGCTGCTTTGCCGAGAGATGTCGCCCTTCTACCGTTCTTTTGAACGCAGGTGCCGACAACCCGGGAGTTTCGAATACGACAACCTGGCAATTCACCGCACTCTTACTGTCAACCAAACTACGGTGCATGGAACACGTTTCCGACTGGTGCCTAAGTGGCAACAAATGACGTAAAAAAAACCGGACTGTCATGCTCTTGGATATCGCGATCCTTGCAGTTGCGCTAAAAATGTCGGCAAAAAACACACGCCAACAGTTTAGTGTTAATGAACAGTACAGTGATAGCGATAGCTGCGACACCTCATGGCAAAGACTTTAGGCATTGGCGTCGCGTTCATGCACCGTGTAGTGCATGAACAAAAGTGTTCGGAACAAAATAGACATCTGACCATTTTGTTCCGAACAATTTTGTATTTTTTGTTCCAGAGAGAGTTAACGCGCATCTTCCGGCACGAGCTCTTGGCATTAACAGTCCTACAACAGCCTCCTGCTATCGGCTATTTCTCTATATTTGTTTACCAGAAAGCGCGTGCAGTGGGCATCGGGTTCTACAAATTCGGCACGCTTTGGTATTTTTTCTTGCTACGGAGCGGGTCAAAGCGGGTCTCCCGGTACGTGCTCTTGGCATTAGGGAGTTTTAGTAGACCGTGTTTCCCTCTGCGTTAACCCTCCGCTACGAAGAAACCGCTACTGCGCCTGCGCGCCGATGGCCTTGGTTGTAGACTTCCGGGTAGCGGAGGGGCTTAGCGGAGGGGGAAACCCGGTCTACTAAAACTCGCTATTGACAGTGCTACAACGGCATCTTGTTATCGCCTACCTTCTATTCCAGAGAGAGCGTGCAGTGGGCATCGGATGCGCAACAAACCCCAACTTTAAAGCGTTCTTTGGCGTAGCTCAGTGGTAACGTCTCTGCTTAGCACGCAGCCTAACCAGGTTCGATTCCCGCGATCGTTTCTGGGATTTTACAACACTGACGACGGACACCCTACATCGGTAACTGCAACATTCACTACCGCTACAACATCAACAACTCCTACTACTACAACGTCATTTACTACAACTACAACATCCACAACGGACGTCCTTCCCAGTGGTGGGAAGACTCCATAACAATCATCACTGTGAAACACGAGCAAACGCGAATGTCACTGTCGTCGCCTCGTCCCAACTTTTTACTGGCATGGACGCTTCGTCCATGGTCTGTCACACTGGAAAGCGACCTGCAGCAGAACAGGCGGCTGCCACCTCCACAACCGCTACTTTGACACCGCAAGGACCGGGCCGGCGACAACGTCACACTGCTATGACGTCATAAAACAAAAACTAAGACTTTTCTTTTTTACGCGATGAACACATTAGTTGGGAACGCGTTCCAGGCACCGCTGACCGAACCGATCACTCTTCCTTGTCACTGACAGCTTCAGAAACGCAAAGCGTGCCTCATTGTGTTCAAACTTCTTGCTTCCAGATTCGTTTCTCGAGGTTCTTCTCGACTGAATACGTACTATCATTGGCTGAGGTGCCACAATAAGATGATCGGACCTCGCCGTGCCCAGTGTTCCTAAACTGTTCCAATAAATGAAAACAAATGAGTTTACGTTTTTTTGTGAAACACTGAGACAGCCAATCACGGCGAACGACGGAGGGATTCCAGCGCATGTCGAAGCTCTAATACCAATGCGTAGAGCAAGTCGTCTGCTTCTAGCACAGTAGTTGCGGTGACGTCAGGACGACGCCTAGCTCTGATTGGCTTTGATTAAAAGGATATTGGGTAGAACTCAATGCTAGATGCTCTGAGGTCTACCTTCTGTTTTTTTTTCCAATCAACCAATCAGAGCTCGGCATCGTCCTGACGTCACCGCAACCAATTTGCAAGAAGCAGACGAGCTTGCACTCTGCATTAGGTCTTAAAAGTAGAGGCAGTATGAGCAGGGACAGTGAGCAGCTGAAACGTCATGCGCATGCATATATCGCATTTTTCTTGTCTACTCGTATTCGAAACTTGGTCATTAGCTTTATGCCTTCTATTCTTCGCCGTGATTCACTGTCTTCGTCGTTCTACAAAAAAGGAACCTGAAAGACTTTTTAGAGTGCGTTGACTATACCAGACTCTACCGACCGACCACAGCCAATTGAACCCTAACTCAATCTTTAAAAAATAATCGAACTTATATATTTTTTTTTACTGGACATGCAAAAGTTGGGTGCCTCGCCAGGAAGTGTTACTAATCGGTACACTTGTATAAGCTTCTAACTAAAACAGAAGTCTAATGCTAAACTTATTTCGACCTAGAGTGTCACTAATCTTGTTTTCACAAATTCAAAGTTACTCGTTTTAGACCATAAAGATTGTGCAGCTCTCTATGTAGAGTATAGCGAGGCGAGGTCCCAACATTTTTCAATAGAAAACTGTTTAGGATACACCATTGTTAGTTTTAAGGCGATCAACAATTCGATAAAATACAATATTCAATGCTACATAGCGTGAAAATGGATGGAAAAAACAAATCAATGAAAAGAAGAATACTGGTACTGATTGTGAATATACTAGGTGTAACAAGCGCCCGTTACTAGGAGAACTAAAAATTAGCCACAAAAAAAATATAGTGTGACCTGTTTCACACAAAGTAAATCAACAATAATGAACAGAGTGGATGAAAGGAACCAGCGTCGGTAGTCGCAGACAGCTTCATAAGTGCCAAAATGAAAAGTGCACAAGTGCCAAGTGCACAAAAGTGTTATGTTCACGCTTTTAGATGCGTTAGTCAGCGTACTTATATACTAAGCCCCTAATTTCATTGACTGTGCAGAGGCAGTAAGATGCATTGAAACTCTCCACGCCATGCGTTGCTTTATGTGTCAGTGATAATGAAGGGACAGTAAAAAGCAGTGGCAAGTACTTCTGTCGGGAGAAAAACGAAAACCGCGATATTTGCTACTTGAAGTGTTAATTGCATTCAGTAGATTTTGTTTGAAAACCGGAAACGGATGCTTTTTTCTTTTTTTTGTATGACTAAAATATTTTGAACGAGAGAGAAGCTTTTATGGGCAGGTGTCAAGCTGAACGAATTTCTAATGGTTAAACATGGGGAAGATAGCGTGTAAAAAATCAATGATGGAGCACTGTATAGCACATACTACATAAGCGATGGCTAACATCATAGTTATTATAAGCAACATTAAAAGCAACAAAAAAAACGTCGTTTCTTGAGTGCTACGTTTTGAAGTCGTTTTTTGAGAGCTGCCAGACGTGTGTTTCATAGCTCTCTAGTTGAAATACTTTTTTTCTAAATCTATTATAAATATTTTGCGAGTCAGCGCTTGTGTTTTATAAAGCCGGGGTCACACTGCTTATATCATCACACTAAAGACAGTCTGCATACAAATTCGAACGCGCTTCACCGCGAGACCCGTGATTCGAATGCCACGTAGCAATGAGTTCAAGGAACGAATTTGGCACGCGGTCATTCGAATCACAGATATTGCGGTGGCTCGCGTTTGCACACACTTATTTGTATGAGGTGTGAGCAGTGTAACCCCGGTAAGTGTTCATTTTGTATCTGCTCTTGTGCGCTTATTTTCATAGTGTTATTGTTTTACGGGACATTGTTGACCTATTCGTGCATATTTTTACCACAGGCAATGTAAGATTCGTCTTGCCCGATTGTACAATGCGAAACTATATGAATTCGATTTCTCGGGCTTATCAAACGCTTACACGATCTGTCGACCTTATACGAAAACGCTCCCGCTCCGAATGTGCGAACGAAACGATCACGTATACTCCTTGACACTGTTAGCGCAAACAAGACATCGCCTTTTTTTATTCTTACCTTAAATAGTGCAGGACTGTCATCTGAACTAACAGTAGTGGTGGACAGTGCTTAGCTGCAGCACTAAACCGTTTGGTACATTTTGGTGTCCGGCAGAACCCTTTCGAAATAAAATGCCTAAAAGCGCCAAAGTCGTGATCGCGCTAACTGTGTCGCGCAGCTGATGTCTTGGCGGACCTAAAGTCACTGGAACCTGGGAAAGTAGCGCCAGTGACTTCTCTTCCCGCTAGCCGGACAAAAACCGTTATTAACATACAGACGACCATGCCTCGCAAGGTGATTGGCTGATAGATATAAGTTGCCATGCCCCCCCCCCCCCGCCAATCGCTATTTCGGTCCATTTAAATCTTCGAAACACTGTGTCGTGTTTGAACCGGTCGCATCAAGATCGCTATGAAGCACCGTCGTACTGGTAGCCTACGTCGCCACAATAGGCATCTTTGTTGCTGTGAATGCGATCCACTAATTAACCATGCGTATCTCCACAAATTTCATACGATAGTACGGTTGTTCTTGCTTATTTGAATACACAAGAATTGTATTTGAATACCTCCAAGCACTGGCGCCGCATATGGCAGCGGTGCGAAGATGTGGGGGTTGTTTCGACTGTGCGTGGATAACAAAATCTCGGTGTTTGAGAAACGTCCGCGTAAACCTACCCGTCAACCGTGAATTTAGACAGGCTCACCAAGAATGAAAAGGTCGAAGGGAAACAGCTCTTTCTATGATCCAAAATGATGGCTATACGGAAAGCTTGGCGCAACTTTCCCAACATCGAGTCATCAGCCTCAGGTCACTGTTATACCCGGCTTCCTTCGAAACACCCTTTCTTGCCCGAAAATACTTTCTCTAAATATGACAGTGCCGCTGCGTGGCTAGTGCTGCACAGAGCATGCGCATCGTCGCTCAGCGCCCAACCAAATACTTTCCGAAAAAGCAGGTATCACTCCGCGAAAATTTCAATGACATTGACGCGGACACGTTTTGCGTAGTTGGAATGGCTGGACGCGCGACAGCGTCGAAGGTTCTCTCTTTAAATCGCGGGAAGGGGGTAAGGGGGGGGGGGGGGCGGTTGCCAATGTCTATCGCCGGGGGATACTCTAGCGATAGTTGTGACCGCCGTAACTGCTGTCTTAGCCAAGCCGGTATTTGAGTGCGCTGGCGAACACCCTCTGTCCCAAAGCTCGGGTTGCGCGACGCGCATGCGTTTCTTCTGGCGCAGCAAACCCACACCGCTAGGAAAAGATTTGGCGCTCTAAACGCGCTGTTTAGTGGAAATCAGCGAAGTGAAATTTATTCTTCCTAATAAAGTATTTGGAAGCAACTTCGCAGAATGGTCGCTGCGCTTTTCCAAGTGTCTATGTAAATTGTCTCGTTTCTCCTTCTGCCGCCAGGCAAACTATTGTTTTCGCAACTAACCTCGCTAGGCTTAATGACCATATAGGAGGCTATAGTATTAGATATTACACACATTATTAATATATTACTTACGATGCGAAGGCGTTTATTTTCGTCCAATAAAAACTCTTCGAAGTCTCGTACGGAATTCATAAGACCTCTTAAAACTCCTTCCTCGTGGCGGTAAACAGGAATAGTGGAACCCCCGAGAAGAATTTTTCTCATGTGTTCCAGAGTCTGTAATTAATAAAACAAATATTCACTGTTTGCGAAGCGAGACACAAGAATCAGATATTTAAGTAAACGTTCCATCGTTGCGCAGATAAATTTTGTATTCACATTGATATTCGGCTTTCTTAAAAGACTCTCGGCAACTGGATAGGCGGAAAGAATAAAGAAACCCTACCCGTCACCGTTACCGGTAGCGGGTAAACTTTTTCGGCAACGTAGTAACCAGGGTTGTAAAAGTTACTTCAAAAATGTACCTAAGATATAGTTACAGCTACTCATACAAAACGTTACCTAGGTACGTACCTAAACACTCGCTTAAAAATGTACCTATGTACAGGTCCAGCTACTTCAAAGATACTTTCCTTATTGATTTTCCTCAAATTTGAAAGAGTATATTGGAAGTCAAGCTTTTTATACTAATGATACGCACAAAAACGAGTTCGATAAATGCGCTATATTGGTGTGAAGGCGATGTCCTCAACGGAGTTGAGTCCTAGCGTGCCTTATCCCCACGCTCCATTTGGTTCACCGAGGCCACAGCTTCCACTGTTTACCATGTCACGCCGAAACCACAGAAATGCGCGTGTTGACGTTCTTGCCCTCAGAGCCGGTGCTGATGTCGACGGGCCCAGAAGACGTCGGCCGCATGAAGAAACGCAAGAGTCGAGTACATATCCCCCAACCTTCACGATTTCGACGAGCGAAAGGCTTCAAGCTTCCTTGCTGATTTTTTCTTTTTTTTTCTTCGTTAGTCGCAAGAAAACTGAGCTCTTTTTCTGATCTTTTTCAGTTTTCATAACCGCAAAATTTGAGTCCGACTTATTTAGTGAAAGTTGTATTATATACGCGATGTTACATTGCTTTACTGATCGAAATTATAATTTGTTTTCATTTACATTTTATATTGTATTTATGACAGAGGAGAGCCACCACCAGGACAAGATACAGGCGGCAGAAACTTCGCACATCTTTCAAGTTATCTCATCGCCTTGTATAGCTGTCGAGAGGGAGCTTCGAACACGCAACGAAGTCGATTTTGAGTTAGAGATGAATGAAGCAGGTCAATATTTTTCGAGATCCGAAGCAATTCGATAAATTGGTGTGGCTCGTGAACGGCATCGCTAATACATCGTTTGCCCAAATGAACACCGCCATTCGCAAAAGTGTCGTTAGATGAAACATCATGGGCGGAGCTTAGTCTCGCTACAACGTCGTTCGATGAAGTTAGTGCCTCCTAGGTCGTACCCAACTCAAGGTTATTCACGACACATGGAAGTGTTTTAATACTTCAAGATTTACAGTTTCTACCATTTTTACGAAGTGAAGAGAAAAGTACCTGTAAAAAGCAATTTCACTGAAGGTGCAAGTTACTGGAAAATGTACCTAAGATACAGATGCAGATAACTTCGAGAAATGAATCTCACCTAGGTTTGTACCGCCAGGTAACAACAAAAGTACCTAGACACCGATTTCCAGTTACTTGTACCTAGGCACTTGCTACAACCCTGGTAGTAACCTACTCGTTAGTCTCTTTAAATACAGCAACGGGTAG
>JAZHYW010019827.1:0-17329 GCA_037355805.1 Ixodes ricinus | reverse complement strand
AACAATATTCGAGAGCTGTGAGGTCTTGGCGTAGGATCGGAAACCTACTGCACAGTGATCTGTGACATTCTGGTCAGGGCCCTGCCGAAGGAGATAGTGCTGGACTACCACAGGCGTCAGTCGAGCAGCGGTGCTTTACAGGTCGTCGGAAGCAACAGGGAGAGATCTGGAGTCACCGACCGCAGCAGGACAGAACACCAGCCGCTCGATCGATGTGCTCTCCTCCGCACGGATTGGGCCCTTACGGCTACCATCCGCTAGGCCCAATGAGAGCTCGCCGAGTTTTCTAGCGTCTTTTGGATTGAGTTCGAGAGCAGGTAGAGAGCGGGGGTGGTGGCCTACCGGTATTATTCGCGGCGAAACACGAAGCTCGACGGAGCAAGAATGTCAGCAACGGCGCTGCGGCACACGAGCATCACTGGCCACTGCTTCTTTCGTGAATCAGCAAAACGTTCAACTGAAGTATGCACTGGTGACCTTGCAACCTTCCGGACGATACCCATTTAGGGCTAGCAAATAATTTGCCTATCCGAATGGCGCGTTCAAATTTGTGGTAACATGGCTGGTCGAACGGGCACCGGTATCGAACGAGCACCCGTATCAAACGGGCACCCGTATCAAACGGGCACCCGTATCAAACGGGCGCCGTTTCAAACGGGTACCCTTATCCCATAATCACGTTTGATCCAAACAGATCGACAAGTTTACCACCCGTTTAATTCAAACGGGTCGACCAGTTTGCCACCCGTTTGAATTTCAAATGGTGTTTTTCAGTAGGGTTACAATTGATCTCAAGAAAAAAGTGGCAGAGCAAACCCGGTGATTAAAATGCTCAAGAGGGGGACACCGGGAAAGGAACTGTCGTCGGAAAGGGACATGTGACGGATGTTACAGTCGACGTGCTATATCGATGTGCGATCATAACTGGAAACCCGCGACAAGGAACTAGGATCGAGATGCCCCTCTGACAAGCATCCAAAGCTCCATCTCCGATTTTACAGACAACCCACTTAACTACGAGGTCCTTCTTCAGACTTTCCCAGACTGGGCGGTCGAATGTAAACGAAACGTCTACGTGCGAGCTATCATCGGCGTTGGAAGCGCAATCCTCACGACGTTGGAAGACGTCGTGAGGATGACGCAAGCTCGGCCTCAGGGTTCTTGGACAGTCGAGCCTCCGGCTTAATACATTCAGCCACTGCTCATTTCGACCGAAACAACGACGACTGGTTGAAACACGACTGCGCAGCTAGTACTGCCAAGAAGAATGCTTCGTCGAGGCTGTAGAGGTCCCCTTAGTTTGTATGGACGTCGTTTGGGTACTCGCCGACCACGTGTTTGTTCGTCGAGTGGAAAAAGACGGACGACGCATTGCAGATGCGCTTCGGTTTCCTGGAGCTCTGTCAGAAGAAGGTATATTTGTTCTAGTCGGGTCCAATCAGCTGTGGAGAGTAACCGGCAACCAAGTGTCTGCGGTGCGGGAAAAATAAAAAACTGGTTGACATGAGCACCATTTTTGGGTAGGCCTTTCAAGGAACAGGATCCCATCACAGCTCCCTTTGCGGCAACGCAGACAGCATGCTGTGCGTCCTGAGGGTCGGATCCGCTGAGAACGAGAACGTTGGAGAGGTGCTGCAGAGTTTGGGGAAGCTAGAGAGCATTGTCATTGCGGATGAGCCATACAGCCAGACAGAAGAGCACAGCGAAGTACTGGCTGAGTTCAATGAAACGAACCAAAATGTTGGTGGAAGGTACAAGGCGGGTTTGCCGTGGAAAGCCCGTAACGGAGACCTGAGGGACATCCTTAGGCTGGCATTGAAGCGTCTGGATGAATGGATTAACGAAAAGGCTGTCACGTAACGAGTCCCTCTCCAGGGAGTACGACGACGCTATCGGCGCCTACAAAACAGCAGGACACGCAGAGTAGGTTCCAACGAGTTCTACAGACGCCGAGTCCTCGCGTTCCCGGACGTACTACATGCCACATCAACCGGTCACTCGAAACGAGTCGTAGACGACTAAACAACAAGTCGTCTTCGAAATTTCTTCACATCTACCAAAAGATGCCTCACATAATAAACACCAAGACAAGCTACCGAAAATGAACCCTTACCTTGTTGGGAAATTAGTGCGCTTTCGTCTGCGCGGGATCTCCGTAACGGCAGATATAAAAAACGCTTTCGTGCAGATCCGTGTTCAACCCCAAGATAGATACACAACCCGCTTTCTCTGGGTTGAGAGAGATCCGTTGGCAGCAAGTTCGGAGACGCGCGTGGATGAGTGGAGGATCACGAGGGGTCATTTGGGACATCCGCCAGCCCTTTCCTTAATCTTACCGTCACGCTTAAAGAGCCCCTGAAATATTTTTTTAACAGTCTGGTTGGGACAAGCTTGTTGAGAAATAAATTTTACGCCAAAAAACAATTTAGAGCAATATTGACGGCGAGAGGTTTATTTAAAATTCTGCGCGCAAAGTCGATGACGTCACGGAATGGTCATTCGCTCTTTCCACCTCAACGCGAAGACGAAGCCGATCCACCTCTCGTCCACGCGCCCAAATTGCCGAAGAGAAAACAAGTGGAAAGGAGGTGACCACCGACTATATCGCGTCTCGCGCCGTCAATATTGCTCTAAACGTTTTTTTTCGCGTAAAATTAATTTTTTGACAGGCGAGTCTCAACCAGACTCTTTAAAAAACAAAAACAAATTTCCTCCCAGGCGTTTTTTAAGGATGGCCTATACAACGTGGATGAATAAATGGAGTCAACGGCAAGGCCGCTTCAAGAGTCATTTTACGTCGGCAATTATCTGTTTGGAGCCTCAACCAACGAGGATGCAGCGCTTCTGCAGGATCAACTCCATCGTATATCAGCGGCTGCAGGAATTACCCTCCGAAAATGGCAAACCAGCGCGACGGAGCTGCAGCATTCCCTCGGCGAGGGATCAACAACATCCGCCCTTTCCCAGCCGAAACGAATGCTTGGGCTGCTTCGGCGACGCGACACAGACGGGCTGGTCATTCCCGTGGAAAGGATGCTCAACTTCGTTACGCTCAGCGGGAGGACGAAGCGCTATGTACTTCGAGCGGCGGCTAAAGTTTCCGACCCGTTGGTAGTCTTGGCACCGATCGTGGTACGAGTGAAAGTTTTGTTTCAGCGGATCTGGGATTGCGGATTCGGAAGGGAAGAAGATTTGATTGACGAGCTACTGGTGGCAACACTCACTTACACTTCCCCTGTGACACCCGCGATTTCGGCCTTCACGAGTGAAACCTCTTTAGCTTTTGGCTGAGAGTGTGTCACTGTGCTTGAAAGGGAAGGAAAGAAGGAGAAGAGATAGCGGCGACGCTGTTAGAAGGCAACGACGACTTGGACACACGGCGAATGACGACTTTTGTGTGTATATATATACGTACTGCTTGTAACCTTTCATGCAATCGAAAGTATAATGTAGCTGTTTTGTTTTCGTAAATGTATTTTAATCAGTTAATCGCGCACAACTTCCGCAACATCCCGAGCGGGGGAGACAACTGCTTCAAGGTAAAAATTCCGCTACATTGCTTCTAAAGTTATCAAACGTTGAGAGGAATTCACTATATAAAATGTACTTGGTTTAATCTACCATTGTCGAACTACCTGACAAAATATCTTGCGAAAAACTGGGTTCGAGGATTTGTTTGGATCAAAAAGGTACGCCATTAGAAGAAAAAAAAATTCTTTAAATTTTCTCGCGGCTCTAACTTGAACGAACATGGGACAGAAGATAAGCCGCAGTAGACAAAAAGAAACGTCGGGAGAGCTCAATATAGCTCACTTTAGCTGAGTGCAGCCAGCACCTTTCTTGTTCGAGGAAGTGCCGGCATTCGCTGCAGTAATGCTCGATCATTTTTTCTCAGAAGCTCCTGAAACTACGATTTTTAAACATGGTTTTCGTGTGAAAGCTGAATTTTAGAACATGCAGCTTTTTCACATCTTAAATTTGGCCCAGCAAGAGGAAAAAAGGCGGGGTTAGGAACAACACCTTAAAATAGCAACATAGGAATGTTCGCTCCCACCGCAATGCAGCGATACAATGAGCTAGGGACGGCGGCGCCATCTCTCGGAAGGGCCCTCAACTACCGTCGGGTTTGCTCTGCGTGAAGGTTTTACATACTAGATGGCAGTGACGCCGTCTTCAATGTTCTCCGGAGCCGCGTAAGTATATCGAAAAAAGACAAAACAGCTCTGCAAAATAGAACACTTTTTGCCGCCTTTTTACCATTTTATAGGCTCAACAACCAAGCGCAAATATATTATTGCACAAATAATGTTTTTTACGTGAGCCTATGAACCATTTCAATCGTAGCCTTCTGTGCGCAGTCATCTTTGTCTACAGGCTTGCGTAAGATATTCTGAGCGGGCGGAGTGGCTTTTCTTCTGTACGATATCAGACACCGCGCACGCGCTCACGTGACTCGGCCTTCTTTTTTTCCATTGAGGGTAAAAGTTGTAAGAGTGTATAAGTGTATAGGTAAGCTTGACTCTAGAAAGCAGCTTGTAAGAGTGATGCAACGTAACTCGCGTACACATGAAGCAATGCATTAAGTTAGAAGAATCCGTTTTTTTTTTCACTGTTTTAGCTTTTGGGATACTGGTTCAAATTTTAACCGAAACCCGATCCAAAATGGAACGAAATCATCGGGACGCGATGCATTAGAGCGAGTGAACATGAATGACATTTTTGCAAATGAAATGAAAAAGGAACCCCTAGATGTGGTTCAGAGTTTGAGGAGGCGGATAAATTATATATTTAAAAAACCTACTTACCGTAGAAATGTCTCCGAACGAGGTAAGCTTTTTGAATCTCAAATATCTTGAAAAGTTGTTTAGCTTGCAACCAGTTCAAGTGAAAAGGCTCGCAATACTGCGTCGCTTTATTGACTGTGTGATTTAGAAAATTTCCGTTACATTGTGAGTCTTTCAGTTGAAATATGTTTATGGTTTAGAAAATTCGTTTCTGGTGTAGGTCTCAAGCTAGGATTATCTGCATTAGGTATTACATAAAAAAATTAATCATTGCGTAAATTAGTTCCCGGAAGAGTTAAAAAGACCCATAAAGCCTCAATGTCAGTTAAGAGCTTCTGTTAGATTTCTTCGTGGCATCTTGATTATAAGGACTACAATTCGTATGGTAATTCCGCGTTTGCAACGTTATTATTTGGACTTTGCAACACCTCAAGAATAATATCGTGAGCCAGCAAAAGCCGTCATCGCTTAAACCTGCGAACAATGCTTCATTCTCAGATGTCACAACGGCACGTGATCACATTTTTGTGCTTATCTGCTGGTCACATTTTAAATGAAATGTTTTGCTTCCAGAAGGCAGTCTATCGCCTTCGATAAAGAAGTTTTCTACCGATTTCCCATGCCCCATATCCAAACAAAACTGAAAAATATATATTTTATTTTTATAAATACAATCTTTCTTTTAAATTAGAGGAGGGGGAGGGGGCGGTAGAGAAAAAAGCTGCCATTTCAGCTTGACGAAGCCTCTACCTCCCCTTACAGTACAGCCGAAACACGACATCGGCTTGTTAACGCAGCAGCTTGGGCGAGTTGGTTGCTCATTTTACACACACTACAGCGGACAGTTGCAAACATCACTCACTCCTTACACACGAAAAATAAAGCAAAATTCAAAGAAACCGCGCTGACTAACAACTCGTTTTTATATATACTTTGTCTTCTTCTACCTCTTGCACTACCGAATTTCCCGAATCACGCGCACCGATCTCCAAGACGCCTAAAAAGTTTCTCTTTTTCTGTCAGGCTTGAAGATGGTGTACTTTAAACATGACAGAAAAAGAGAAAAATTTTTAGGCGTCTAGGAGATCAGTGCGCGTGATTCGGGAAATTCGGTAGTGCAAGAGGTAAAAGAAGACAAAGTATATATAAAAACGAGTTGTTAGTCAGCGCGGTTTGTTTGAATTTTGCTTTATTTTTCATGTGTAAGGAGTGAGTGTTGTTTGCAACTGTGCGCTGTAGTGTGTGTGTAAATGAGCAACCAACTCGCCCAAGCTGCTGCGTTAACAAGATATATTTCTAGTACATCGGGCCTTTCTCCGCATCTTCCCTGGACCCCAAGTTTCCTTGTCATCTGGATTGCCATTAGCGTGTGTCAGGCAAGGACCTTCGGATATTGCATCCGCAACAAGATGATACCACCTGAGGTAAAAGCCCTTTTGGAATCTTCGCCACATCAGTCGGCCACGGCACTAGAATGTGCAAGATATTACAATCGGAATGGCATAAGACACGTTTTTACTGGACTTCTCTTTACGTGAGCCTATGCAATCTTCCCCAAGGGAGAAGCATTTGGCGTGAGCACTCTCTACACACTGATCGCCTAATCGAATATTTATGGCGACTTACTTTGAGACATATCCGCAATCAAACCCCCAAAAAGGTGAAACGCCCCAGCAATCCTGTGCATGTCATAGGTGACATTAATCTACCCCAGGCTGTGCAACGTGTTCTCGGTCTTGGTCCCAAATTTGCTGTGGAAGCAAAGAGGTCACCGCATGAAATGCTATCGTTTATACGCCAGGTCTCGCGCCGTGCTCCTGAGTTGGAAGTTGACCGGGTTACATCCGAAGGAGTTGACCTGCTACTCCGACAAGTACCGCAGGCCTCTTCTATATCTACCAGGAGGGTGATTAACTGTCTACAAGAGCACACCCTATCTCTTTTGCCTGCAGACAAAGAAGGAGGCTTTGCTGTTATGCACCAAGATATGTTTGGTTCAAAAGCCATCTCAGCGATCGAGTCAGTTTTCCAATGTCATGAAGATGACTCCCTGAGTAAGGTCAAAAAGTACGCTAGGCAATTGTGCCAGTCCTATGAACTGAAAAATCTTTGTACCCACATCGATCGCAACAAGCTGCTAAGCCTCAGTGTATTTTTCAGTGCCAAGACTCATAAACTCGGTTACCCTTTCAGAGTTATCGTATCCGAAAAAGGAACTTGGCAGAAATCACTCGCCCTTTTTCTCAAAGAAAAGCTAAATCTTCTAGCAATTGACGACCCTTTCTTAATTAGGAGTTCGAACGAGGTCATCGCATTCCTGGCACAGCAGAGTTATAATCACCTAGAAGCTTTTTCCATCGACATAAAAGACCTATACTACGAACTGCCTCAGGACGGCCTTTTGCGATGTGTAGAAGAGAGTATTGATTTTTTTGGTGGCATAGCCTTCCAAAATTCCGCGGGTATTTCCGAAGACAATTTTCTACATCTACTATCGGTTTATCTACACTCGACCTTTATTAACCTGGAAAGAAAAACTTATCTACAGAAGAAAGGTGTTTGCATTGGGTCGTGCATAGCTCCAGTGCTAAGTGATCTCTACCCCGCCCAACAAGATAGACTATTGAACAATTGCATTGACTCCCCCAGAGTTGCCAGAGTATTTCGGTACGTCGACGATTATTTGATCATTCTTGACGCCGAGAACAGTAATTTTCCAACCACTGTGGCCGGCGTTCTATCAACTTTTAAAAACTGCCTGAAACCATTGGATATTACTCATGAGCTTCCGGAAGAAAGATCTATCCGATTCCTAGATCTCAGGCTCAATTTCCGACACACTCATATATGCTGGACATATAAGCCAAGGAGTAAAAAAACTATTCTTCCGTTCAATTCGGCACATTCTAAGCTGGTAAAAAGAGGAATCGTAAAATTATGTCCTAACAACTCTCTTCAAAAATCCTGCGAGCACTCTATTTCAGTAAGCTTTGATGCGCAAATTTCAAGATTAACATCCGCCGGATATCCTATCTCGTTATTATCATCGATTGCAGAGAGGATCCTGAAAAAAACAAAAAATAAGGAACATCTGTCACACCTGGGTCGCTAAACTCGTCAAACACAAAGTTGGGCACGAAGTTCGCAGAGCGTGCTGATTTGGACACTCGCGACGTTGGCGTCACGCGGGACGAGATGTCAATCATCCAAGCTCTCTCGGTGCTCGAATTCCCGCGAGAATGTTAGGCACAAAGTTGTAGCGAGCTTCATCGGAGCGCGCGCGAGCAACGCCGTGGGGCCAGCCGATTGAACGGGCTGCACTGATGACGTCGCGCCTGCGTGTCCCTACATCCCTACGCCGCGATAGAATCAATGAAACGCAGATTGTATTTCAGGCGGGCTGTAAATACTCTGAACTTTGTCGCCGCAAGATCTCTCGTTTGTGGAAGTTATTGGTGACGACAAAGTGACGTTTCACAACTTTGGGAAGGAGTTATTTGAGGCCAAAATCTTCGCTTCGGAATCGAGGCGAAGATTAAACTTTGTGATATTGTGGAGCCGTGCGCGGTGTATGCGGTCTTAGAGCTCATCTTCCGCCATCTGTTAACACCACTGGAGGTCACCCACAAGCGTTATGTATAGAGACGTCGGTAATGTCTGAGAGATGAGGGGGTGAGGGGGGATGGCGAGGAAAAGCCGTGGAACGTGGGAAAAAAAAGGTATACCCAACACAAACACACACTCAAATAGGGGTAAGGAAGGGCCATAGAAATTGTTCGGGGGAGAGAGAGGAGGATGGGGTGATAGTAGTGAAGAAGGGGGTATCCCTTCCCCGAATTCTTAGAGCGCAACTCTTAGTGCGCCCGTTTCGAGCTTGATCGGCGTCGCCGTCGGCGTAACGCGCGCGCGTTGCATTATGGGACGTTTTTTCACTAAATTTAGCGAGGAAATTGACGTCACGTAATTTTTAACATCAATCAGGTTTCCCCGCTAAATGAGAGGCGTATGCGGATAGGAGAGAGGGGGGATGGAGGGGCATACCCTCCCTTCCGTACTCCCTCCTCCTCCTCAAGAGCTGCGCTTTAATTCGACATTACAGAGAACTGCAAACGTCTGTCATTTTTTTTATTATAACTCTCTGAAATGCTATAGTCCGGGGCTGAGGGCGATATCCCCTCCCCCCCCTCTCCCCTCTTTACACCCTTATGCCTTTTGCGCTCCCTTTTTCGACGCCACTTGGGGGGGGGGGGTGGAATCGCTCCCTCCCCGTTCTTCTGCTTCGACGACCCTGCTTAGAGGCGTTCTAACTCGAGCGATGACGAGGGAACAGCACAGCGTGCAATTTTCGAAATTATGGTTCTAGAGATTCTGGAATTAAAACGGGGCGCGTTCCATGAACTTACGAGCGGCCATGGCAGACTTTCAATCGAGAGGCTCGTGCCAGAGTCGTTGTGTGAAGGCGCGTTCTAGTGACGTCCGTTTATAGTTCATAACTCTGACGTCAGGGTCAGGATTATCAGTTGTGAACGACAAACTTGATGGTGCGTGTTCGAGTCGACGGTGAAAAGTTTGGTTGTGTACGAAGAAAGCTTGGTGTTCTCGCGTTCTCGAACCATCACCGTCAATATTGACAAACTGACATTACTCTCATTTCAGTTGATGAATGCAGAATTAATCCCAGTTTGGCTAATCTTTGAAAGCCTATCATAAAATTATTTTATCTCCTGCTGATGAGGGACAACTGCCCGGAAGCCAAATCCGTCCAAAGTGGACACTGCTACTCCGCTGGTTGTTATCTAGCCACATCGGGCTACACTCTGATCAAATTCAAAAGGCCGAGATAAATAAAAGGGACGAGCAGGGACGTTTTTTTAGTAAATTCTGCTTTATCGGCGGAGATAAGAACGATGCCAGACTATCAACTTTGACGGTGTCGATTTCAGAATGCAACTACCCAAGCCTCCGCTGTGCTTTTAGAGACCATCGAGGTCGCAGCTGATAATCTTCATCGTGACATTATACGTGTACGAACCATCGTTGTCTCCGCGTGCTTTCGTGCTGCTCTAGCTCGGCGCCTAGGGAGTAGTAGGGATTTCTTACCCTTACAATGAAAAACGTCACGAAGATATATGGATCTGCGGGTTCAGTAGAAAAGAAAACTTCGCAGCAATCTTTCAGCTCCTCCCCCGCTATGTCAAGTATCACAAAGAAAGCTGTGTCTGACGAGTTTAGCGACCCAAGAGCCAGAGATAGAACCACGAGACCAGTCGTTCTTCCCTACTTCCACAGGTTCTCTCATGGCATCAAGAAAATCGCTAACAAGTTCAACATCAACGTCGTCTTCTCCGCTCCTAATAAGCTTGCCAACCTGTGCAAACAAGGCAACTCGCCTAATTCCCACCGAACAGTAAGCTGTACCAAAAACATCAGAACAGCTTCGTCGAGTGCGCAGAGGAAGTGGTGTATTCATTTCCTCTTTCGTGCGGTAAACGGTACATAGGGCAGACTGGACGATGCCTTAATGATAGGCTCCGTGAACACAAAAACAACAGCACCAGAGCTAAGCTCTGGCCATCTGGGCATACACTGCCGTGATTGTGGGTGCGAGGTTCACCTGCCATCTTGTACAATTTTAGGTAGGAACAGTAACCAATTAACTAGAGAAATTATTGAAGCCGAACACATCGCAAGGAATTATGAAAAAACTGTATCAGTACACCATCTTTAAACCTGACAGAAAAAGAGAAAAATATTTTAGGCGTCTAGGAGATCGGTGCGCGTGATTCGGGAAATTCGGTAGTGCAAGAGGTAGAAGAAGACAAAGTATATATAAAAACGAGTTGTCAGTCAGCGCGGTTTGTTTGAATTTTGCTTTATTTTTCGTGTGTAAGGAGTGAGTGTTGTTTGCAACTGTGCGCTGTAGTGTGTGTGTAAAACGACATCGGCAAATGCACATGCAGAACCAAAAAAAAAATTAATCAGGTACACTTGTACCAAAACGCGATTGAAGATAATGTTAGCCACAACTAAAATAACGTTTTCACATCTTTGTTTCCTCATTCATAAACGATATCACTCTCCACAAGAAGCAGGGGTTCTTTAATACTTCTCTCGAGAATCTGAAAGACTGAAAGTTCATTTTGCCTTGAATTTTATTTAACAAGGACGAAGCCTGATGACAAAATTTTGCTTGCCATAATTGGTTCTGACTTTAGGTTGGCAAGATGGCGACGGGGACGGAGGACGCGTGTGGCAGCTGCTCCGCGGGTTTTCACCATCGACAAAAAGTTACCTTGTGCTGTGTTGTGAATAGGTTTGCTTAAGACATTTCCATCTTGATCAAACCTTGTCACCCACTTGATGATAGTGGGCCGAGAGGGTGGTCTTCTGTTGAAGGCGGGTCGGCACTTGGTTCTGCACTTCCATGCAGCTTCCTGTCTGTGTATACACGAACTCTTTCACGTCACGCCTCGGTGGTGGCGCGTCGGGCGCACTTCCGGTCTTGGGCGGTCGGCGGAAGTGACCGTACGAGACATGCATTACTGTGTTCTTTTGGAGGAAACCAGACAAAACATCTGCCTTCTCGTCGAAACACCGCGACGGGGGCTGTACCAAAAGTGTCGGGAAAGGTTTGAAGGTCAGTTCTCGTGTGCTTTCTGCCTGCTCGGTTCGTCCGAGAACGTGGATAGGGGACGTGAAAGAAGCGAACCGAACGCGGTCGAACTACAGCTGCTTGTGCGGGAAACACTTTGGGTTGAATCCACACATGCATGTTGTCGCCAGATGTATTTGCTTTGTTCCAACATGAACGAGGGAAAACCGTCGAGTTGTGCGGACCGCCCGCGGGTTCAGTGCGTCTTCAAATTCAAACGGCCGCCTGATCGTTCAAACTGTCGTCTGCTCTTTCAAACTCTTCTGCTTTTTGTCGTCTGCTCGTTTATACAAAAGTGACCCACAGACCAAATTTTGACCCGGTGATTGCGATAAGAAGTAATTGCAGGCCTCAAAAAACGTTTACGTAGGCTCGGCGTAAACAGCAGATACTAGATGTTGATCATTGGTACCAGTGGCCATTCCCGACATGCTACGCCTGATTTACTTGGTCATGTTCCCGCTCCTGATTTTCAGTATCGACTCTCGATCATCGCCGCTAGCGTCTACACTTTTACAGCACGAGCGACGCCGCGAACGAAAATAGCTAGTAAGAATCTCATCATGGGTTTGTCGTCCATTCTGCGGCGTTCACGCGAATGAATCGCGCACGTCAAACTATTTACGCAACGTTTAGCGGCGTAACGAGCCTTGATAATTTCGCTCAGGCGAATAAAGCGGTAAGGCATAGCTCTGAGGACGATAGAGTCGACAATTCCAACTCGAAAAGAGTACGCAGACCCACACAGACGCAGACTGACGTGACATTCCAACGGTATGTTGACGCGGGACGCGGTGCTTCTGACCACACTCCATTGCGCATGCGTTCGAACTGTCGTCTGCTCTTTTAAACGTGTCTGCCTTTTTGTCGTCTGCTCGTTCAAACTATAGCGGCCCGTAAACCAAACGTTGACCCGGTAATTGGGATAAGTACTAAGTGCAGGCCTCAAAACACTTAAGTTTGAAGGTTGGTTGGAGTTAAGCAAGCTCAGTGTAAACAGTAGATACAAGGAAATGTTGATCATTGTTACCAGTGGCCATCATCGACTTGTAATGTCTGATTCTACTTGCAATTTTCAGTATCGACGTCCACAATCTCATCTACGGTCCACGCTTTGCAGCCCGAGCGACATGCGACTGAAAATAGCGAGCAGAATCTCATCTTGGGAGTTAGGCTTTAGCGCCCATTCTGCGGCGCCCACATGTAATGAATCGCCGTACGTCACATTTTTCACGCGAAGTTTTGCGGTGTTACAGCCTCGTTAATTTTTTGGAAGACGCTCAAGTAGTCGGATATTGTTAGGAGGGCGTAGAATCAACAATTCTAACGCGAAAAAGAGCACGGGAACTCACACCGACGCCGATAACATCGCATTTCAATGGTTTGTTTATGGACGACGGCGAGCTTCTTGCCCACCCTCCATCGCGCATGCGCGGCACCGGTGGCGTCCGCTAGGGCCGCTCCGATTTGTTTGTAAATATGGGTTGGTATACGGAAACAACTGGGAGTCCCGGTTCCCACTGTCCCACTTGTCGTATATGTTGCACACCACATGCTCAGTTGGTTTTGACATTTATTGGTTGCCGAACTCTGTAAAAATCCTACATGGCAAAAAAAGGGCGAGCTCACAGAGTGTACCGACAATACACAACACCGATAATGCCCAAGATGCTTATGATAAAGATGCCAGCTTTGTTTTGCAGGGAACTAGAAAACCTATGGCAAACGTAAACCAAGAAAACACAAAAGAGCTAAAAAGGAAATACTCTAAGTTTGCTACATCCTGGCTAATGTTATGCTAACATTTTAAAATCCAAGCTAAGCGGAACTATTTTATATATTTTTTAATTGGTTAAGTTACACCCAGGAAATTATTATGGTTGAACTATATTCAGCTCTGCAGTGAAGCGGCGTGCTTTGGCTCTCTGGCTTGGCTCCATTGCCACGGAAAGTTGTTTCTTCATATATCACTTTCTGGCTCTTTCGATTCTCTACCCCTCATCCTCCTCTCCTGTTTCGCCACTCTAAAAATTTTATCCCCATGCTCTCTGTTAATCGTGGAGATAACCGCCCATGGCGACAGGGCGCATGGTGTCTCCTACATATATTTTTTTTAGCTTGCTTAAAATAGGGAGTAGGCATTTAATATCTCTTTTGATGAGTTGAAATGTTTCAAAAGTGGGGGTTGAGCGCTTACTCCGACACTGGTGCACGTTTGGTGTTTTACGGTAGTTTTATGGTGTTGTGTGTTACCACTGGGTGTCCCAAGGAGCGGCCAGGCTCTTGAAATCTACTACAAAATTCGGTTTCTTAACCTATCCGCTACGACTTTGTGCAGCGTTGCCCACAGATGCTGCATTTTTCTTGTAAAATTTGCAAACACCGAAGTTACCGGAGAAAAGGTTAAGAAGGAAAAAGGCTTAGCTCCTATGGAAACGCAGCAAAGCCACCGGTCTTCAAACAATACTGCGCCGTTTTGCACGGGAGACAAGAGATGGCGTAAGCGGTCGCGATGCCAACTGCCGCCAACGAACGAGCGTCCGGCACCGAGAGCCGGCGTCTTTAGCAGACAATCTTTTCGACTCAAAAGCGGCACGAGCTTTTCTGATATCAGTTGCCAATGCTTTATTTTATCATCCTTACTAATAAAACAGTGAATGGAGACATAATCGATTAAAAAAATGGTTTGTCGGGTTATTTTAACTTATTTTAGTGGTACTTATGTCGTCTGCTTTGCAGTTCCTTCTTGTTACCGCGCTTGTTTTTGTTTCTGCGACTGTCGCTGCCTGCGGAACGTGCGCCGCTTTTGAGTTGAAAAGATAGTCTGCTAAAAACGCCGGCTCTCGGCGCCGGATGCTCGTTCGTTGGCGCAGTTGGCATCGCTACCGCTTTCGCCATCTCTTGTCTCCCGTGCGAAACGGCGCCGTATTGTTTGAAGACCTTTGGCTTTGCCGTATTTCCATAGGAGTTAAGCCTTCCTCTTTCCTATGTTTTCCTCAGGTAAGTTCGCTCTTTGCAAATTTTACAAAAGAAATGCACCATCTGTGGGCAACGCTGCACAAAGTCGTAGTGCAATAGGTTAAGAAACTGAATTTTGCAGTCGATTTGAAGACCCTGGCTGCTCCTTGATGCACCCAGTAGCTACCGCATATGTGAACAGGTGATTCATGCAGTTGTTAATGACCGTTGGTACCCAAGTCAACCTCGTGCAGGGTGTCTATGAACTGAAAAAAACGGTAATGTTGAGAAAGTTGGCGATTCGAAGTCTGAAGATTTCCACCCTAATCACCATCGATCAGGGAAATTCAGCCTTCTTTTGTCTGAATGTCTGCAAAAGACACGTGTGGTGTGACACATAAACCTTTCTACTCAGGAACTCAGCCAGCCTGCCTATGTAAATCTCTGCTTGGAAACTAGAGTCTGGGAGAATCCAGAGATACAATTTCTTCTCGAAATGTATGAAAAAGACAAACTTCTATACTCTAAATGGACTGCTGCTGCTTATGGCAGCTTTGTGGAATGGTTTCATAGTGCGAGAGCTTGTCTCCATACCTACCCCAGTTGCTCCTGAATGGACTTTCCATGGGATTTTTACAGGTTGTGAACATCATGGCTGTTGAGGTAGTTTCTGCTGCGGGGTAGAGAGTATCCCTCAGCTTGACAGTCCACAGAAGCTTTAGCAGCCAGGATTTTGTATGTTGCGAGAGCAATGACGCTTGCCTTTAGCTCATATTTTTTGCCAGAAGTTGTACAACCGACCGCCAGGGTTGTCTCATCCGACAGCAGGACATGCCGGCTACTGTGGCATCATTTATTGTTGTCGCTTAGAGACCACTTTTAATGCATGGGTGGTATAGAATGCTAAGGAATGCAGAGGCGCATTCCAGACACCATACCGTAGCATCTGCTGCTGGGATGTTCTGATTGGTTCTCATTGCAGTCATCACAATTTCCAGATAATGTTTCTTTTCTTCAGTGGGAGCTCATGAAGGTGGCACTGTGCACAGAGGGACAGAGTGGCTGACAGTGAGCTGCCCAAGACAAGCTGCTGGCTCTCGTGACCATCTCCGAAAGCCTCTGGATGGGCTAATTGACAGACGTGCCTGGACATTTATAAATGGTAAACACAATCTAGACTACCTTTGAATTACGCCTTGGTCTAACGGCTGTAGCTAGGATACCGTGTTTGGCTGCTAGAATTGAACTGGATATGCTAAGCGGCTCATGTCGCCAAGTAGGGACACGCTGGAACGCTTATCCGCAAACTCCGCTTCCCAGTCCATGAGCCACCAAAGGCCCAGCCAAAGAGATCCCGACTCAAGTCAAAGTTTTCTGTTAATCTTGTTACTAGCAGCGTCGTAATCGTTAGTTAAAATTTAAAATAACGGAGATAAACACTAGCAAAAGTGACATCATCAGCAGGCTCCGATAACCCTTGCTCACCAATAGGCTGACTTTGGGATGCCAACAGTGATGTCACGAAGCTTTGGACAGGTTACAGGTGGAAGAAAGGCTCAATGCATGCCCTGCTATAATCGCTGCACATATTTTTCAAAATAAATGCAGTTTACGTTGACTTTTGCCCAAGTTTAGTGCGATTACTGAATTAACGAGCCAAAATGCTATGGAAGTCTGGTTCTAACTCAGATTTCTTGCAAAGTGCTTCAGGTTCTCTTTAATGCTAGTTTGACTTATTTGCAAAAGCCTGTGCCAGTGCACAAACTAGAGCATATATATTGCTGTACTATTTTACATTTAATGCACTGCCAAAGGAAAAGGTTCAGATATCATTAAGCCCAAGAAGTTAAACCCTTAATTTGAATATGACATACAGTAGACTCATTAATTTAAACTCCAGGAAGTCACGAATTTTGTGTAAAATTGAAAGCTCGAATTATCAGAAGTTCATCTAAATATGTTGCAAGATAAATTATGATTTTCTATATGGATGGCTACACATACAAAACAGATATTTCATGATTTCCTCTGCACAGGCCCATTAATCATAAGCTGGTATGCCATTCATGAAACATTGGTAAAATTTATGACACAAGTTTATTTAACCGTGAAAAATGTTGTTTATCGGGGACTGTTTAGACAGCACATGACACCTCGAAACAAAATTAAGTTTGTTCAACCAGCAAAAGAGTTGTCTATTAGGGACTGTCAAGCAGGGACCCATGAGTAATGGAAACGGACATTGTGCTGCAGTTTCCATAGCAACTTGCGTGAACACTGCGATATAAAGCCATGCCGCCACATCACAGCATCCATGCAAATTGATACGGAAACTGCTGCGCGGCGCCCGTTTTTGCCGCTCATGTGTCCTCTGCTTCAGAGACGTATATAGAGATAGTTTAACCATTCATTAGGATGTATAGAAGGCAAATGAGGAGGCGCTTTTGGCTTAAGGTGGGCTGGGCGTGTTCCAGAGTGTTTTCACAAATTCGTATGTGGCCAACCAGCAGCCGTGCATAATATCCTGGCAGGGTTGTGAGAAACAAAATTAATAAGCTCGTCGGAGTAACTCGGTGACTGGGGTGCAGTGATGTTTTGATCGCGGTCATGCAAAATCACGGTAGAAGATATAGAAAATATAAAAAGCGTGCGCGACCAGCTGAACGATTGACGTAATCCGCACACCAGGCGTCGAAGCGGTCAGACTCCATTTGAGCAAAACAGAAATCAAGCGGCACATTCGTTTCTTACATCTTGCATAGCCATAATCGAAACATTGCATGTTCCATATTTTCAACCATGGAGAGTTACTACATTTAACTCTTACGCACTTATCAAAACCGTTTCTCGCTACCATGGCTAAGGGATTATTTTCAGCTTCTGGTTGGCCAAGAGAGATTGTCGAGCCCTCTATCTGTATCTGATGCAGGCCTTG
>JAZHYW010019826.1:0-53785 GCA_037355805.1 Ixodes ricinus | reverse complement strand
AAAGAACAAAAGAGGTTTTTACGCATACTTTAGAATATTTTTGCACCATGTAAGGGCGTGCTCACTGAGGTTCCATAAAACGGTTTATGATGAATATCCAAAAAATTTATTTATAAATTATAAGCTGATCTGAAAGCGAATATATAACCCGTCATAAGAATGCGTCTTCTACATGTGCACTTCTACGCTTGTACTCATTTACCAACACAACTTGTATCATACATCGACCTACAAAAGACTTTCTCCTGCTATTCTTCTTTCTTATATGACATGCAGTACAGCTTTTGCCGTGTTCGGCCCAGTAGCAATACAGCCACACACAAACGTCTGAGTTCTCTGGCTTTTTTTGATTCACAAATTCTTAGCTTAAAGTCCAGGCGGTTCCTCCAATCACATTATACGTGAATAAAATCCCTGAGACGCACCCCCATCCCCCATCTCTAAAAGTGTTAGTATCACAACCTCCTTTCTACAAGGGCAGAGTCTGAGGAGAGGAGGAAATCAGAGCCCGTGGTGACGCCCATCACCGAGTTCTGGTTGCAATTATTATACCCTGTTTCACCTTATGATGTACCGCAGGAAAGGCTAGAAGCGCGAGCTCCTTGCTCTAGGGCACATCTTGGCGACACAAGCTCTCGTGCATTAAGGTCCGCTGCCGACGCTATGAGCTCGTGCTTCTAGCCTTCGCTGCGGTACAAGATAAGTCGAAACGGAGTATAGTGGGTAGACGAAAAGCTAACTGCCTTAGGGTGCCTACATGTCTGTCTGTCTCAGGGTGAAGACATCCATTGTTGCACTGAATGTGTCAGCGCGTGACGCTCTCGCGCACTCGGTGCGTGACTTGGGCGATAAAATGGCGTCTTTGCATTACCCAAAGCTGCGCGCTCGAGCTGAGTGACACCGTATTGCACGCACTTCAAAATGCATAAAAAAACGATTGGGCGTGAAAATGGCTGAGATGTCACCATTCAAGCAAAAGCGCGCGTGTGTATGAAGGCACTCTAAACTGCCTTTGTCTCTCCTGACTGTTCGAACGCGTTAAAACGCGGTCGCCGAACGCCGGCGCTTGTCGTTGAAATGCGTTCGAGCAGTGAGCAGAGATAAAGGCGGCTGGCTGTGCGTCTACCCACTCATCATTCCAGACAAAGCAGTTTCTTCCCGCATAGTCACGGACAGCAAAAAACGCAGGGCGTGGCGAGCAACCTCTGATTGGTCTTTTGGGCGAGCACCCAAAAGAAGCGTGAACGCAGTAACCCACGCCTGGCCTTTAACGGCAACTCCGGTCGAAAACGAAACCAAAATAAAAAAAAAACTGGTATCGCTTTAGTGGCACGAAATATGATCGCAGACGAAATATTACGTCAAAGTGAAGCCGCGTCCTCCACTAAAACCAACGTTAGTAGAACAACTCAGTTCGGAAACTGCCATAGATCCTGCACTGAAAAGGGCACCGACCCGTACTCGAGAACCGAACTAATGGCGATCGCAACGCCACCATCTCTCCCGCAGCAGCAACTCGGGTAACTGCTCGGCTGCTTGTGTTGATTCAGGAGTATCGCATTCGATAGCGTCCGCTGTGAGTGTTCCATTTTATCTTTAATCGGCCATTTTGGTCCCGAAACATTTACGGTGGAAGGGCTTCAAGGTTAAAAAAAGATTTATTCACACTGTAAACAGTAAGACATAAATCACACCTGAGAAACGGGTATACAATAGGATCATGAAGGCTACAAATATCCAGGGGCAGAGGCACTGATCTCTATTGTAGTCGGCTGGATCGCGGATTGGGAGCCCTTCGGTGTCGCCACCGGCGGCATTGCTTGACACCAGGCAATACACGCAAGTCTATGGGAGAAACGCACAAAAGTAAGAATATTGAAGCATGCACGCTGTGCTCGGAGGCGAGTATATTATGGTGTGCTGCGATCCTTATGTCAGGTGTTTGGAGATCGAATCTATATTCGTCAATCGTTCGAACGCCGATTAAAAAAATGAAACGTACCGGAGCACCTACGGCTGAGCTGGCAAGCTTGCAGTCGTAGTGGCGTAAACAAAGGAACTTGCCGTCAATGAAACCGTCCCCGGGAAGCCCAGAAGTTGATGAATGACAAAGAAGTTCCATCTCGACAGCGGCTTTCCGGGAGTGAGCGAATTCCGCGTAGCAAACCCTTCGAGCTTGTCGTCTGCTAAACCCAACTCAACGAAACCGCCACCGACTTCGCGGTAACTCTAGGTACCTCTAGCCTCATTGAGCTGCACTACAGCGAAGTCATTCTCGACCACAAAATATTTATTTATAAGAACTGCGAGGACTGTCGGTTTTAATGGTTGTAAGCAAGCTATTTGACTGGCTTATCAAAAAGCTTCCAAAAAGTTTCAATGCCGACAACAGCTTAGAAACGGGGAAACGGCAATTTTTCTCGTTCTTCCCATAGAGCCCCATGCATTGGCTGGTGTCAATCAATGGCCGCCGGTGGCGACACTCGACCCCAGCTGCCGAGGCCGCGGTCCGCGATCCAGCCTACTACAATAGAGATCAGTGGGTAGATGTAACGAACATACATAACAGCGAACCAAACATGGCTGCTCCTTACATCTCATTAGCACACACAACAAGGTTGGTTCTCTCCGATTAAAAAGCGCGACAGGACAACGGACAGAGAAGGAGACACAGACACAGCGCTACTTACAACTGAACATTATTTCCGCTGTAGCTCGGTATATATTACCGGCAACAACACAAACAAGCTGGGAAAATATAAAATACACATCGTAAAAATCTTAAACAACAACAACATAAAAAGGCTAAAATTCCTGCATCACTCATCGGCACCAACCCGAAACTAGTCATGCTTGGTCAAGAAACTGCAATTCTTTTTCGGATAACGATAAAGAGAGTGCACTGACACATTGCAGCCCTAATCTAGCAATTTCTCGAGCCTCGAGTATTTCCCTTGTGGTGTTGTTGTTTAAGATTTTTTATGATGTGTATCTTATATTTCCCAACTTGTTTGTGTTGTTGCCAGTAGTATATACCGAGCTGCAGCGGAAATAAAGTTCAGTTGTAAGTAGCGCTCTGTCTGTGTCTCCTCTGTTCGTTGTCCTGTCGCACTTTTTAATCAGTATGAATCACCAACTTTCCCAACTTTCTACCCTCGTTGGTTCTCTCCTTTATTTAATAAATGAGTGTCAGCCATATGTAGCGTTCGGCTGGCTAACATTGTGGGAGCCACTGGTTTCCCTCCCCCGAGGAGGCGTAAGCCGCGGACGTGCCGGCCGGAGTTGTCTGGCTTCGAGCTGGCTCGTTCCGTATCGTGTTGGAGAGAGTGCGCCACCTTGCTGGCCTACTCTCTCGCACTCCTCCCCGCGTCTCCCGTTTCGGGCGGACCAGGGAGATCGCGGAAGAGAGAGTGGGGCCTGCCCTCCGAGTGGACGGCCGTGTGGTCGGGAAGTACTGGATCGGGACTTCGGGAATTGCATGGGCAAACGGGTCGAGTCGCGGCGTGAGCTCGTCCGACCGGCGATGACTCCGCTCGCAATTACCCCTTTGGCTCTCAGGTCGGCGGGCGCTGCGGGCACACTTTGTGCCCACGGCTCGCTTGACCGCAGTGTCTTGTTGGGGACCCCTGGTACTCAATAAACGCTGTTGGATACCGGGATCATCGTTGTTGGCATGGCGTTGGCCGAACCCGGCGCGGCGACCGCCCTCGCTGGTAGTAGCCGTTGGCCGCGCTGTGGGACGGGCATTGGATTCCCCTTTGAGCACCGGTCCCCAGACTTAAAGGTGCGTAATCCTGCCTCCTTTGTTCATTCCCACAAAATGGCGCCCAACGTGGAGCCACGGCACCTATCGTTGTCGTGGCACTGCTCTGCCGCGCCATGCCAAGATGGCGGAGCCTCCCTTGGGGAGGCCGGCTCCCTTTGTGAGCCGCCATGATGCGAATCCCATCGGTGCCCGGATTCGGGAATCACGTCCAAGAGCCAGCCCGGAAACCTGAGTGAGTCACGATTTGTTCAGTTCTCTTTTCGTGTCTTGCCGCAGGAGAAGTTTTATCGTACCTGCCGCCTCTGGTGATGGGCGTCGCTAGCAACAGTTACCCCACTGCCTGACAGTTGCCGACTCCGCTGCCGACCCCCACCTAGTTAGAGGGTTGTCGCCTCTGGCGGCGTCCTCAGACCCTTCGTGCCATGGAAATCGCGTTGCGTTGACTCCCGTGGGCCTCGCGACGAATGTTGTTAGCAGCAAAGAGCAGCTTCTTATGGGTCAGCGGGACAATCTAAGTTTGTAAATATGGGCGTTTCTTTGACACTGAGTTGTCGGACTCTCCGGGAGAGTCGGGCGGTGCGTCTGCCATTAACGTCGCCAAGTAGCTCGTAATGCTACCGACGGGCTCCGGGAGCCGTAGGCCACGCACCCGCCGGCGTCCAGAAGCAGTTTTCATTCTGTGGGCGCGCGCGCTGTACGCCGCTTGTATTGTGGTTGGCGCGAGGGTTTTCTTCGGGATAGATTGGTTTTGCTGACACCTTTGAGCTTCTGAGGCCAGATTCATAAAAAACCTCTTACCTACGACAACTTAGCTACGAAGTTCGTAAACTTACGATCATCGTAAGATGAGGCGCAAACGGTATTCACAAACGCGTTCTTAAGTGAGAGGAGGAAAGTTACGACCTTTTACGGAGAAACAACGACTTCCGGTGTTGTTGCTATGGCGACGGCGTCTTCGGCAACACGAACAACCAATCGGAGAGCTCGGCATAGTTCGGAGCACGTGGATGTTTAATAACAAACACAGGCTAACTACTCGTTGATAGTCAGCCCTATGTATGTCCTGTCCTGTCTGTGTGTAAACGTTTAGTGTTCAAGCTGTTTCTCATAAACACAGGCGGCCTTTTCATCACCGCTTGACTGGGGTTCGTGTCCGTGCAGTGATATATCGACGCTAACACGATTTAAACGCTTCGTTGACTGCTACGAAGTCAACACACCTGTCATTGTTGGTAAAAGCGCCGTGCCAGTCGTTTGCAAAGCGACATAGATAGAAACCAATAGCCGCGGCGTTTTTCGCGGCCTCGGAAATGCAGGAGCGAGCCGACGTTAAAAAAGATACGTTTGAACTACGAGAGTGTCAGCAAGAGCCACGCAAATACCTTTTCATACTCGGAGCGGACGCGAGCGTTCGATCGAAGTGCTGAATTCGCTCTGTTAGCCCGCGTCTTGGCAAGCGCTTCGGGACCGATCTTTTACGATTGCAACTCGATACTGACATGACACTCGGCAAAGAAAGGTATGACCATCATCGCGTAGCTACCACGGACTGTTATAGCTCGACAGTGACGTAGCGCCGTGTCAAAATAAAAATGGCATACTAATAACAAAGTGTACATACCGTGTTGCGAAGGTAATCCATACGGCGTTTATTGAGCTCTATATCACACAAAACAAGAAGATAGAATCAATGAGAGTCCCTTTTCGACGACAGCGTTCGTCACCGCTGCCTCGGAAAACAAGGAGATCGAGATGACGAGGGAAAGAGATTGACCTCTGAAATTTGGTTTAGCGATCAAACTATTCATACGGGAAGGGTCCAAAAGGGTCACGCGGGCATATTCCATTCAGCAAGCCTGCCGGTCGTGGGCAGACGGTCTTGGCCAAGGACCGTCGGAGAAATGCTGCGCCCGAACAGGTCGGAGCGGTCGGAGTGCCTGCTAGGCCTATTCTGCCGAGCTCGCTTGGTCGGTGGGATCGTTGCCTTTGTTGCTTTTCCCGGGTGTCTGTGGATCCAGCGTTGATGTTCGTCGTGGTCGGCTTCAAGTACTTCTTCCTTTTTTCTTGCTGCTTGAAGTCGGGACGCGCGAGAAGAGCATGTAGAAAAATAAATATCCGCTGGTCGTCGCGACCAAGTAACTGTGCGATGCTGTCGGCCATGTTGATTTGATCGTAAAAGTGCGTAAGACAGCTTCGGAGCTGTCGTAGGATTTTGTCGTAACCTGCGCAAAAGTTACGACAATTTCGTTTCGAGAATACGGATTTTCTCTCAAATATGTCGTACGCACTTTTTCGTCGTAAGTTCGCTTTGAGAATCCGGCCTCTGCTGATTTCCGAGAGTAACGCCTCTGCGTTGTAAGAGTGGCACAACGCACTAGAGACGGGGCGGCTTTTTAGTTACCCCGTTCCGTGCGCTTCGCTAGGGATGCGTGCAGCTCGAAGACTCTACGGAGTTAGTTGTTTTTCGCAGTCCCCGGCCCGGCTCCTGGTGCAGCCACCGCTGGCAGCGGAGAGTCGCCGGCTCTGTTCCCGGCGACTTCGGTTTGCGTACGCAGGGTGCCATCTAATTCTGTTAGTGGCACCGCGGGCCTGCCTTACAACTTGAGCCTCCCTCCCTTCGGTAGGCCGGTTATTGCACGCAGGCAGCCGAGTCCAGATACAGTGAGGACCCGGCTAAAACCTGTTTTCGGGGTCCATTGCTTCCCCTCGGTGGCAGTGTGTCGACCGAGAACAATGATCTCTCCTTTCGACCTTGCCATACTGCGGGTCTGGAGAGGGCGAAGAGATATTTGCGGGGTGCTGCGCGGGTTCTTCTTTCCGTCATTCAGGAAGATGCTCGTGCCCCCTCTTTCCTGCCATCCCCCACTACGTGCGACGGCGGGGGACACGCCGAGCGGCTGGGCGGGACCTGCCGGATGCGCGTCATCGCTGACGCTGCCGGGAGTTTGCGCACCCGACGGCAACCGGGAGCAGCAGATGGGGAGGCTGACTTCCGGTTGAGGCAAGATGGACCCTGTCCTTCTTCAGTCGTCGGACCTCACCAAGGCGCCCAGCTGAACCAGGCTTCCTGATGCGGGCCTGGTCACGGACGTCACCTGATGCCGGCTCCGAGGGGCGCCTTCGACTTCGATGGCCGGCGTTCTTTTCGCCACCGGTTACCTGCACCCATGTCCTGAGTGTGACCATGGGCGGACTTCTACGCGCGTAACCGTGACCGCTTCGACGGAGTTCGGCACACAACGAACGAGTCGACGACGTGCAGCGTGAGCCGAGCGGCGTCCGCTAGTGAGTGGTGATCTGTGTTGCGGAAGAACTTCGCATCGGACCGTTCATTCGTCCGACACCGAGGAACTTTTCTTGGCTTCGTTCGACGGCACGGGAGTGCATCGCCCCACGAGTGCATCATGAACTCCGCAGATGGGGAAGCTGACTTCCGGCCGAGGCAAGATGGCCGCTGTCGTCCGTCTGTCGTCGGACCTCACCGAGGCGCCCAGCTGAACCAGTCTTCCTGATGCGGGCCTGGTCCCGGACGTCACCTGATGCCTGCCCCGAGGTGCGCTTTCGACTCCGGTGGCCGGCGTTTCCCTCGCCACCGGTCACCTGCATCCATGTCACCTGCGCGCGTCACCGTGTCCGCTTCAACAGAGGTCAGACCACGACGAGTCGACGACGTGCAGAGTGAGCCGAGCAACACCGCCGAACATCCACGTCTGCATGTGAGTGGCGCTTGGTATTTTGAAAGAACTTCGTGTCGACCCCTTCGTTCGTCCGGCATCGAAGACTTTTCTTGGCTTAATTCGATGGCACCGGAGTGCATCGCCCCACGAGTGCGTCGTGAACTCCGGTATGTGGAACATTTACGGCAGCAGTTCCGGGGGCTACCAAGGCCTCCGATTCAAGTTTTTCTATTTGTAAGCACGACTGACACCCATGTTCTCAGCGTGCAGGTCTTTTATTTTGGGAATTTGAGAGCCGGCGCCCCTTTTTCTGAAAGGGTGCCAAATGTTTTAAGGAGGGGGATTGTGGGAGCCACTGGTTTCCCTCCCCAGAGGAGGCGTAAGCCGCGGACGTGCCGGCCGGAGTTGTCTGGCTTCGAGCTGGCTCGTCCCGTATCGTGTTGGAGAGAGTGCGCCACCTTGCTGGCCTACTCTCTCGCACTCCTCCGCGCGTCTCCCGTTTCGGGCGGACCAGCGAGATCGCGGAAGAGAGAGTCGGGCCTGCCCTCCGAGTGGACGGCCGTGTGGTCGGGGAGTCCTGGATTGGACTCGCAGGGCAACGGGTCGAGTCGCGGCGCGAGCTCGTCCGACCGGCGATGACTCAACGCTAGCGATTCCCCTGGCTCTGACAGTCGGCGTCCCCACTACCTGTGGACGTCCGTCTGCCGAGAGCCCTGGCCCCGAACTCCTGCGACGACGGGTAGCGGCGTGAGCTCGTCCGACCGGCGATGACTCCGCTCGCAATTACCCCTTTGGCTCTCAGGTCGGCGGGCGCTGCGGGCACACTCTGTGCCCACGGCTCGCTTGACCGCAGTGTCTTGTTGGGGACCCCTGGTACTCAATAAACGCTGTTGGATACCGGGATCATCGTTGTTGGCATGGCGTTGGCCGAACCCGGCGCGGCGACCGCCCTCGCTGGTAGTAGCCGTCGGCCGCGCGGTGGGACGGGCATCGGATTCCCCTTTGAGCACCGGTCCCCAGACGTAAAGGTGCGTAATCCTGCCTCCTTTGCTCATTCCCACAACATCCAAACCCCCCCCCTTTCACCCCACGCCGCGCCTCTCATACCTGTGCGATAGACGCGAAAAGCAATTGAATGCCACCACCGACAACCGGACATAGCAACAAGACCACCGCTTGAGGAACTTCTCGCCCAACCAAAAGAGCTGGGAGTCTAGGTGGCGGAGCAGGATACCCCGCAGTCGAGAGAGCACGGGCCACATTGCACGAGACCGTCGTTGCTGGCCAACTGGCGCACAACGATTCTGCCAGAGAACCAGTTGGCCGACTGCCAACAGGAGCAGGACGAATCCCCCGCGGGGGCACCTGCCGCCTGACACAAAATTCCAGATGCCGCTATCCCAGAAGCCATGGTGTACCAAGCTCCAAAATGAACGCGCAACGGGACAATCCGAGAAAACGTGTTGTCTCTACCTGTCCACAGTTGGGGAACTTAGGGTCGGGAACAATGCCCCAGCGGTGGAGTCGTTGACTTGTTGGAAGAACACCCCAGCTCCGACGCCAATCAAGATCATCCGCAGGTCCCAAAAGGCGACGAGAAATTAACGAGGTCCACGGAATGGCGTTCGCCCGATCCCTCTGCTCAAGAGTGATCCGGATCACGCAGGGCTCCTCGACAACGCGAGCTGGTGGCACTTCGCGCACTTCGAGGTCTGGTAACGCCTGCCTCAACTCCTCATGGCAAGCCACCACCGCTTGGTAAAACGGCGGCGTTGCTTCTGCGCTCGGGTAAAAATTGCCCAACGCGCGAGGAACAAGCACTTGGCGCGAGGGCCCTAGAAAATAGAGAACCAACGACCGTGCCGGGTTATCCGGGTCCTCGAACACCCCTAGAACAGTGCGGAGGGAAAGCAGACGGCACACCTTGTCGACGAAGGGCATGCCCCAGCCGCCCAGTGACGTGGGAAGGCGAAGCACCGACCTTGTCACTAGCTCGGCGCCCCTGCTCCAGTAAAACCGCAAGTGACATGAAGTGCCGCCCCTGAGTGAACCAAGGAGGGTGAAGTGCAATGTGAGCAACATAGAAGAGTTGCTCACAAAAAACAGCTCTTACTAGGTAAGCTCTGTCACGAAGGGAGGGCTTAAAGGTCCCCGCAACAGCAACCTGACGTTCAACCGCGGATGACAAAACCTCCCACGTGCGGGGTGCCACTCCACGAGAGTCAAGAAACCCGCCGAGATCTAACTCGGAGCTCGTTCACGACCTGGATGTCCGCAGGTAGACCGGGAGAGAACCTCAAACTCCAAAGCCTTGCTCTTTAAAAGTTTTAAACACGCTCCAGAGAGAGCGCCGTACTCCAAGAACAGCTTTCCAGCAGCCTCGAAACTGTCAGAGTTGCGGACTAACAAACGATGTCATCTGCGTGGGCGCTAACCACGACTGTGTCCCGGCCGGGCAGCGGAAACCACAAATCCGGAAGGAGGATGCAAGACGTCGGAGAAGCGGATTGAGTCTAAAAACGTAGAGTAAGGGAGACAGCAGGCAGCCCTGTCGTACTCCCCTACTTACTGGAAAAGGCGGAAGGAGACACCCGTTGACTTGTGAATGGCCAGTTAGTCCACTGCATAGAGACTGAAGTAAAGAAATTAAAAACTCGGGGAAGCGAAGGGCTCTCAGGATCTCGAACAGATAACGATGCTCAACCCTATCAAACGCCTTCGCTTGATCGAGGGAGACACAGGCTCCCCGAAAGATGGGTAAAATTCGCGCAGGAAAAGAAGTCTCGTGTGAGTGACAGGGACGAAAAACTGTTCCTCCCAGGCACCCAACACGTTTGAACTGCGCTCATTATATGGGCCATGATCGTATGGAGGCGCGAGACGAATAGAGACGCTACTATCTTAAAGTCAGCGTTTAAGAAAGTGATAGGTCACCAAGCCGCAGGATTCAATGGAGAGCCACCCTCCTTTGGGAGGAGAATGACGTGACCTCGTCTGAAGGATGGGGGAACTTCGACTGTCTCCAGAAAGCCGTTCACAAGCTGGACTAGGGGGTTCGCGCAAGGACATCCCAAAAAGTGAAGTAAAATTCGGCTGGTGAGTTGTTCAGGCCTGGGGTACACCCGACCTTCATAGCCCGGAGGACGTCAGAGAATTCCCCACGTGTTGTAGAAGGGAATAGAAAGGATCCCCGCTCATCAGGACAGGCCGGGAGATCTCAGCAGAAAAGGCGAACCCGTTCGGCGAAATTCAGGGTGTTCACGGCGATGTCCGAGAGAAATAGGGTCGAAAATAAAATTCAGAACACCACGCCAATTTCATGGGGGTCCTCCGAAAAGCTACCGTCCGCGAGACATACATTGGGAACGTACGAGGGCCCGTCCCCGCCGGCACGTGTGGCACGGAGATATCGAAGCACCTCCGGGTCGTCCATCGGCTGGTCACGCAGCCACTGCGCCACAGCACTTCGAGAGGACGCTCCCAACAGACGTTGTTGGCGATCCCGAAGAACCGCGAGGTACTCAAACATCAAGTAGGTGTGCACACCGCCACGCTGCACAAAACAAATGCGGCGAAAAACCTCATTCAAAGTCTCCGTCGCCCGGCACCGAAGCGACATCCCAGCCGCCGTCGCGAAAACCCGGCAGTCAGACTTCATCGCGCCCAAATGGACAGTTCGTCCCGCAGTAGCAAGGCGTCTAAACGTCATGTGTCACAGCGGGGGTACAAAAACACGACACATCAAGAACCACCAAAACCGGGTGGTGATCTGAAACATAGCCCGCAGCTGATGGAAAGGAAAGCACTTCGCAGCTGAGGAGGCGCGATGCAAGATTTTGCTGGTCATAGACACGGTCCTGCCGGCTTGACGACGTGCCCCGCAACCACATGGAATCGTACACAGCGCCGTGTAGTTCGACCCAGGCGTCGTACAGATCGTGAAGCCCGAGAAGCCGAACCAGCCCCTGGGCGTTAGAGGTATTGCGCCCGCGACCAGGCCCGCGAACGTCTCGTGGGGTGTCTGTTATACAGTTAAATTCCCCGTGGAGGAACAAAAACCGTTCGCAAGCACATACTGCAGAAGACTTCTAAAAAAATCTCCAGCCGGCGTGTGGCTCTTGCGAACCCGAGAGACGTTCATCGCCCGAAACTCAGCACTACCGACAAAAAAACTGTACACAAGGATGCAACCGTCCGGCTTGAACAGTGAAAAAGCACCTCGCAGAAAAGAAGCGCGGAATATTACAAAGCCAAATCCACGCGCGCAAGACGTTGCGAGACAAAAATAAGAAGGAATAAAAAAAACGGGCTTTGAATTCTGTCACGTCCCGGGCAGAAAAAAAAAAAAAAGTTTCTTGCAAAAAGAGCAGATCGCAATGATTAGACTGGGCAAAGTGAATCACCTCTCGCTGCTTGTTCGTATTCCGAAAACTCTGCAGATTTAACGTCAAAATGTGTAGGCCCACGGAAAACAAAAGAAAAGCATAACATGGCAGACAGTCGATTAGAATTCCAGTGATTCCGCATAGTCAAAATTTTCCGCACCCAGACGCTTCTTTTTAGCTAACGAGGCAGGAGTCGCGTCCGAGCCGCCGCCAGCAGGCGAGGAAACGCGCTTGGCATTCGAGCGGTCGTCTGGCTTGTCGGCGTCGAGACGCCGACTATGTGGACGACCCATGTGGCGTCGTTGTCGTCGAAGTCTCTGGCGTAGAGGGCGGATGTCCCTGGCCTGGAGTCACGTCGCCTTCCTCAGCGTTGCAAACGCAGTCGGAATAGTTGTTCAGATCGTCGACATCAGTGCTGCGAGATTCGGGGTGGCGGCCGCGTTCGACGAGGCGTCTGAGCTCAGACGCTTCGTCGAACGCGGTTTGACTGTCGGGGGTAGCGTCCGCGTTCGATGGAGCGCGCGAGGCTTGGCTGCCGGGGATGGCGGCCGCGTTCCATGGAGTGTCCGATGTTTGGCCGTCGGTAGGGGCGGTCGCGTTCGATGGAACACCCGAAGCTTGGCTGTCGGAAACTCCGGCGTTCGACGAAGCGTCGGAGTCCGAGACAACTGGGGCAGGTGGTGGAATCCGCGGGCGGATAAACAGGTCCGAGTCGTCACCGGAATGCTCGGGTGCTTGGAGGGCGACGGGGGCGACAACTCGCTGCGGGGAGCGTGGACGGGTCTCCCTGGGTTGCTGGGCGACGGCGGTGGCGTAGGACTTACGCTGGACACAGTTCGTGGTCGCGTGGCCGTGGCCACACCCCAGGGTAGGGGCCGTGCAACCTGCCGTCGCATGCCAAAAAACGCCGCACCAATCGCAACGTGGGGTCTTGCACGCGGGTCTGATGTGGCCTTCCAGCCCGCACCGACTGCACACGCGGCGCAGACCGCGGTAGTCGACCATCACCCGGTGTCCTTGGATGTGGTAGAGGTTGGGGACCGGCTTGGACACCTCCATCTTGGCCACCCAGGTGCCGGTCCTAGCGTCCGGGTGGTCTTGAAACGTGGCGTGGTTGATCGTCTTCACCTTGCCGTACTGTGCGAAGACTTGCACCAGTGCCTCCTCCGACACGTACAGGTGACGTCGGTACACAGACAGAAACACAACGTGGGCTCCCACTGGCTCCAGGGGAACTTCCACGTCACACAGAACCATTGCGCTACAAGTCTCTGAGCGGCGGCCATGGTGCTAACCACCGCTATAAACCTTGCTCCACCATGGTGTTGCAGGTACGAGAGGCCGTCTCCGCCGGCGACGGCTTGAATGCTGTCCACCGGAACATTGAATGAGAAGCAGTGTGCCTTTGTAGGCGTCGACATGGCGGAGGCTTCGAACCCGGGTACCACAAACAAATCAAGGTCTCTGGTCGCGCGTAAAACGTGAGACGCTTCACATGAACGAGCGACCGCAAGCGGTTGCCATGGCAACCCGCGTCTCCAAAGCGGACGCGCCATAGAGAAGTATGGTACTACGTAAAGAGCGGACCCTTCCATAGGCCCCAACGGCCCAATTCAGTGTCAGCGAGCGCACCCAGCGGCCAGTATAGTCCCTAGTTGAGTGTTGAATGGATGGATACACGCAGTAACCGCTGGCCAGATGAATGAATGGACTCAAGGCGAATTCTGGCGGTATTTTTGTATCGGGCAGTAGCATGCGCCCTCTAGTTTAACGAGTCTCTGTTATTGTAACTAGCATGGTTTTTGTTTAAAATAGAATTGTTTTGTAAGTATACCTTAATCTTACTGCAGAAGAAAAGTTGTCCAGCTCTACATATAATTCAAACTGACCGCACACCGAAAAGGATATTTTCACATTTGTGTTAACTCTCTTGAAGGGACGACATGGGACGTCCAGGGATTGACACACAAAGGTATTTATTTTTGTAACTATGACAAGCAAAACCAACATGAACACTGAAGACAATGAGTGATGTATGTTATTCATACATTACAAAAATAAGAATACACATGCAAAATGTATGAATAACGCGTCAACAGTGCAACACTAGAAAAAAAGTACTGTATTACAGCGAGACTTACAGCGACAAAGGCAATAGGATGGAGGGAATTTTTAAAAAAATTACCTTTTAAGTTTTATGAAAAGCGCTTGCACATATGACCACGTGACTAATACAGCAACAATAAAAGAACAATCTGGCCCAGTGGCTTCTAAATTCAGTGACCGAATGCAAATGTCCGTCAACAAAAAAGCTACAGTCACAATACTTCTTACGTATACCGTATAACATGACCGTAACGGAAGAATGGCTAAAAACCCGCACGAGACAACAAGCCGCGGAACCAACTCAACCCACGGGCCACACAACGAGGCAAGAGACACAGACCAAGCAGCCGAAGTATCCGCCCTCCGTCGAGTCCACGACTCCGAAACCAACCGTCGCGCCGCAGCCAGTCCACAGCCGTTCAAGTCGTTTTTGGAAGTTTTCAAACTTCGTAATAATTTTAAAAGTTCACTCTGTACAACAAAGTTATTTATTAATATTATATATGTGACAAATGTTCAGGATAAGTGGCACTGTTGCGCCTACAAACGGCCAGTAGAGTCCCTAACTCCTGGGCCGCGAAACGGCTTGAGTGGCCACTCTTTACGTAGTACTATATTTCTCTATGGACGCGCTGCGAATTGCCGCCAAAGTTGGGACGCTCCCAGGTCGGGACGTGCTACCTGAAATCACCGGTGAGACATGGTTGTAGAAAAACAATATTAATTGTGCCACAAATCCTTGTGAACTAAATATATTAGGGAACATCACGAGCCTGTCATTCTGAACTCATCTGCAATAAAATTTCCTACAAATAGAACTTTTTTTCGTTTGTTTTTACGCAAAAAACATGCTTTCTATAAGCTCATGGTGAGCACAGTAAAAAAAAAATTGAGTTGTCATTTTGGCACTTTGAGCCTGGGAGTTTCGGTATTCTACAGACATTCAGTGACTCCAGCAGTAGTCATATAAAGACAATTTTATGTATCAACTCGTCCCTAGAGGGTGGCACTGTTATCGTGTTTAGCTCGGTCTCGGTGGGCGCCAGCGGCCCAGGTTTCAAGAGTGAGTTCCCCAACTGAGTGTTTTGGTAACGTTGACTAAAACCAATTTTAAAAGATGCGACCAGCTGCTCTTTTGCGGGCGGCAAGAGGGTTAGCTTTTAGTAAAGGAACACTGGCGCAGCACCCTTGTGGCGTCCCGTCGCAGTGGAGCCAAAGTTACTAGATTACCTCAGTTGTGGAACTCCCACGCAAAGGGCTACCCCCCCTCACTCACTTCAGTCCGCCTCCCTCGTTCGAAGCGCCATCTATATTTTCGTTTACGAACTGTGTTTTCCATAGAGTACGGTGGAACACCATATAAACGCTGCTCTTCGAAACGTACGTATTCCATAGAATGTACTGTAGTTACCATAGCAGCCGTTCGGCATGTCGAACAACGGAAGGCAAGTTGTGGTGAGTGAGGGGGTACAGCTCTTGCATGCAGCGTCTATGAGCAGTTCCGTAACTGAGCTAATCTAATAACGTTGCGTGCGGTACGTGGTACAACCAATCAACTGCGGTTGGTTGGTTGTACCGAGTACCGCACCACGATTGTGACGTCACGTCGCGACCGTACGGCTGATTATCTGTGTTGCCGTCCCTCTGGCAGATAGTTTCGGTTTGGCCGTAGACTGCCGAAGCCAAACTATGAGCCATGACATTTATAAAATTACACACAATATCGAGAAAAAAATTATACCTTGTAAATCGAAGACACTGTCGAGGACCTTTAACCTTGCAGTGACCATACAAATATCCCTCCTTTTTCTACGCTTTACTACTAAGCAGTCTCGCCGCTATGGTCGGCAGGCCTTAGCGTTGTAATTGGGATTAAACCCCGTAATTACGATATCTTCATTTCACCGTGCTATATTCGAAAACGACGTCTTCTCCGGGCCCCATTGTTCATCAGTGAGAGCATTATTCACGCGGTCTCATTAGGCCGAAACGCATTAGAGCACGGATCATGGTCGACGCCTCTCGGAAAGTATAATCGAAGAACGTCTTCTCCGCAATCGCAGATCAAGCCAACGATTTATCGGGCCCTGAACACTCCGGTTCCTCCATCGAAATTCAGCTTTTGTTCGAGGCCTTCCAGATTCTTCGCGTGCTATGACCACGCCCTGTAGGAACGCTTGCTTCTGACCTGCTGAAACACTATTTTTTACTTCATTCTTTTTTATCGAGTTTCAAGAACGTAGCTGGAATTACCAAAATGTAAACTTTCTCGAAAGTATCAGGAAGAATAAAGAATTATTATCGGTATTTCTCTACGACGGGCAAGATGTAATATTCCTGAGAAATATAAAAATGGAAACCAAGGCTATATATGCATACTGTTATTGCCGCATTTGCCCACTCATGCATAGATTCAACAATCAGACAATCGCCCAATTCTACCAGGGATGACTTGCGATTATGAAAACTGTCAGCTTCATTAGGCAGAGCTTTTCTCTCTAGGATGTCCGATAAACTAAAGAGTACTTAGGGCTGGTTGCACCAACGTCGCTTACCTTAACCCCAAGCGGCTCTTTCCTAAGTCGGCTTAGCGCCCTAAGCCGAGCTTGGATAAGCACGGGTTTAAATTCCGGTTGCACCAACGTTAACCCGGCTTTACAGACGCGCCTCTAGCTAAACGCTGGATTTGCGTAGGGAATGTAGGAACAAACAGAGCGAACTAGGGAACGCTCAGAGGGATGAATACGATTGGCGAAAAAGAATCGCGTGATGTAAAAAAAAAGAAACTGCCGTAGTATAGCCGTTGTTGGCGTCTGCTTTTCGCTGTATTTCTTCGGTGAGTAACGAATTAAAGGTCTCCAAATTCAATCATTATTTCGCTTAACTTTCAAAAACAGGAGTCAAAGCTTTAAATAAACACGAATGCTCTTTACATCTGTGATTGTGTGTTTAATATCGGTTGATAACAGAATATTTTGACAGTGACAGTAGTTTTCGTGCTCACATTTTGAGATAACGGAGCCATCAGGGGCCCCAAATCTCACCGAACGTGAGAAGGACTCTCTACTCGCTACATCGCTGAAGACAAAGCATCATCGAGAATAAGTAGGAAGGTAAGATGACTACTGAAATCAAGTCATGTCTGAGACCGATGAAGTTCAAAACAGTGACGAAGTCGCCACGGCAGCTGCGAAAATTCCCGGAAATCGTCGAATAGAAGTCGTCGAGAGCTTGCATCGACCGTACTCGTTGCTATCAGCAAGGTGACAGAACTGCACTGTACCGTCGTTGAACTGATTGTGTCAAACCCTTTGGTAATGGAACTACGTATATTTTGCTTTAGTGACAAAGAAAGAAGGTATAACTATCAATACATCAAAGCGATACTACTGGTAGATCCCTTGATGATCATAAAAACTGTCAAATATTGAACACGCAAAGGTCGCCCAGAACCATTTTTTTATTCCTGCTGATAAAGAACCAGAAGCTTGTTCGCGAGTGATAATAGGCAGATCATGACTTCATATAAATAGACGGCGTCAGACTTCGAAGTACGAAAACTCCCACTAGTACATCACATCGTGCCGACGAGAACGGTCGTCTCTTCGCATCACCTGCCCCAGCCTGCAGCCCCAATACAGCGCTGAACGAATCTCGCATTGTAGTCGTTACGATTTGTCGTCGCCACGAATGAGATATAAAGCAAAACATCTGTAAAAAGCACGATCACCAGAAAAGTTGCGGTTATAGAACGCAGTTTTCTGAAGTGAAGATTCTACTCGCGAGACAAGGAAAATTCACTGAAGGTTGTCTCAAAACTAAAGAAATTGAATTTTCGCAGTTTTATTATATAAATGCACCACAATCTGAAGCAAACGGCAGAAATGTCGACAATCAGCTGATGGCCGAGATCATATACGGCTACTATTCAACGCACCAATCGGATTAAAGGATATGCTTTGCAAGCAGAAATTAACAATGTGTTAAATAGCAATACGTTACAGTTATGCGAAAATCAGTAAGTACATACGAACAAGCTCGTTGACAGAAAAACCAACGGGAAGACAGACGTGAGCCCCACAGCTCCGTGCGTATCTCGGTTAGGGCTAACACGCACTGAGAGTGGAGAACAAACTTGAAAACAGGGGTCGATAAACACTTCACGAGAGAATATTTTGCATCCTTGTCACAATCGAAGGCCATTCTGTCGAGACTCTCACGCTGTTGTAGCCTAAAACACTTTGTATAACCAATTTCGTCCACCGCGTCGACCGCCACGACCGCCACAAACCAGCCGCCATGTTTATAATCCAGGATTAAGAAACAAGCAAAAGCAAAGCGCCCAATGTTGAGCGCTCAAGATAAGCGTAGTTTAGTGCTAGGTTTAGCGATAAGCGATTTTGGTGCAACCGAACGAACCCGAAACTTAGCTTAGGTTCCCGGCTAAGCTCCGCTTTTCGCTAAGCGGTGTTGGTGCAACCGGCCCTTAATGGCAGAATTGTTATAATGTTAAGGGGAAATTGTTTTGACGTTGCCCTTCTTCTGAAAACACGACGTTTTTGGTAAAAGGTACAGCTGCGGACATATATCGGTCATATCGCTGGCAATAAAAAAATATTTCACTATATCTCAATATTTGCTCTCCGACTGTCAACGTGTCACGCTCTGTCTTGCGCCTCATAAAGGTCGGTTCTCACATGCAGCGAAGCGCTAATGTAGCGCTCCTCACGTGCCGTCAGCTACTTATCGTCTGCCATGAGCAACAGTTTTGACGGTGAGATACAAAGCTGGTGAACGCTCCCGTCAGCACGCGCTTAGCGCAGAGGTAAGCGCTACGCTTGTAGCGCTCCGCTTCATGTGTGAACAGGCCTTAATGGAAACACATTATCTGAGCAAATATGTTAAAAATATAAATCAGAATGCCAGGTTTTTCCTTTTTTGTTTTAAAGTAACTGTTTTTTTTTTGTTTTTTTTAGAAGTCGAACAAGGCTTTTGCACGTCTAATATTGGGCACACAAAGCATTTGTGAGCAGCTAGTTGAACACTAATATTATAATGACGAAGGTGTCTTGAACTAAAAATAGTTCTTTTTATAGACCCTTGCTCAAGCGTAACCTACGCTATTATTCTATTGAATTAGGAGGATCAGTGACCAAGCGAGGGACTATGAAGACGATTTAGAAGTTCACGGTTTAACAATTGAAGTAGATGTCAAGTGTCTCTCACACTAACAAGAAAAAAACAATCTGGTCGTAAAAGAACTGCGTTCTTCGGCTTGTCCGCATTTTTGCACCCTAAATTGTTCTTCTAGGCACCCCCTAAATGGCTTCTTCGAGAAAGAAACCTGTAAGGAGTTATCTTAAGCACTTTTTCTGATGCCAAAGAGCTCTTCATCGCCCCCGTTGCCTTTCTAGTGCGCCAGGGGGCGACAGTGCTTGAGGCAAAACCGTTCTTCACGATCTGAAGAGTTCTTGGGGTGTCAAAGAACCGTCCATAAATGTTTTCTTTTTCTTGTTTTTAGTGTAGGCATTGTTGACAAAGTTTTAGCAAGAAGTTGCGCTTGCGCGCCGAACAAATTAATTTAACGGATCCAGATATAATCAGCTCCAGACCGATGACAGCGACGCCCGAGACTGAAAAAATCCGGCTTTTGAGTCACGTGGACCATGACATTAATTGAGGCTCGTCAGGCGATTGGTTGAAGCGAACGGAGTCCGCTCGTCTTCGTTTTCAATTTTGAGTTGTTAAAGATCTGTTTTTGTTATGCAATAACAACGAAAACTATATATATATTTGTCAAAAAAAGCTTATTTTAATAGAAATAAAAATAAATAATTCAGTCTGCTGACGCATGAACTCAGATAGCCAAGTTATTTTCACTCGTAAATATTGGGTAAAGACTGACTTTAAAAAAAAACAAAAACTTTTAATGTAGCAACACCATAAAAAAACAATTTATTAGAAAAAACACTGGCGCATCATTGCGTTTTGTTTGTTTTGTCGCGAGATTCTTGGTTCCACGCGTGAAGGAAGCTGCAGATAATCTTCCAGGCTGACACGCTGCAGTTTCTGGTACCGCTCCGGGTCCATGTCAAAAGCTCCTGTCAGACCACGTCTAACACGCCCCGATCCTTCCTGCACATCCATCCAACCTTTCATCTACCGAGACCTTTCTGCGCCCGTGGTGTACTGCTGAAGTGTTGTGCGCGGTTACGCCCCGGCGCCAGCCCGAGGCTTCGTCACTTTTATGCCAGCCTCCTCGAGCAGGACCATAGCCTCCTCCCTGGAATTTTTCGTTCCCAAGTAATAATCCCTACCCTGGCGTCAAGGCTAGGAACTATAAAAGGACGTCACTGAACTTGCCAGCACAGTACTCGCCCTGGCACGAGCCTCTAGCTTGGAAGTCTGTCAGCCCCGCGTGAGTTCACGTAATGCGAACCGTTTTAATTCCAGAACCTGAAGAACCATTATTTCGAAAATTGCACGCTGTGCTGTTCCTTTCCTCGTCGTTGCTTAGTTGGAACGCCTCTAAGCAGGGGCGTCGAAACAGAGAGACATGGCATAAAGGGGTAAAGGGAGAGGCGATCGACCCAGCCCCATACATAGCCCCTATATAGTGCCCAAGCATTTCAAAAAGGTTTAATAAAAAAATTCAGGGGAAAAGGGCATATCTCAAACATTCTCAATGGCACCTCCTGACCCCATATTGTGTATGTGTTTCTGTGTGTGTGCGTGTGTGCGTGTGTGTGCGTGAGCGTGCGTGCGTGCGTGCGCGCTTGCGCGCGTGTGCGTGTTGGTCGTACTTGTTTTTATTTCCCCTCCCCCGGTTTTTTCTCAACATCCCCCGTCGCCCCCCCCCCCCCCTCACCTTTTAAACGCTATATCGACGTCAGTCAACACCACCTAGAATAATCAAAGCCTCGGCATCACCTCCTCTCCCTTCATGAAACGTCATCAGGGTCGGATCGCGCTAGCTCGGCTATTGGGCCCGAGCCCGACCTTCGATGCGCTGATTGAACACGAGCCCCGGCCGAACACTGACACAGCACTTGTGTCCAATCTCAAGCCTCGATCGATCTGACTCTGATGACGGTGTGATCACGGTGCGGAGGCCTTCTGCTTATCTAGGTGGTGTTGCATCACTACCCACACCGCCTCTCGGTGTCAATGGTAGCGTTGTTGACAGTGGCGAAAGATGAGCTTTAAAACCGCGTACATCGCACACGGCTCCACAATATCAAAAAGTTCAATCTTCGCCTCAATTTCGAAGCGAAGATTTTGGCTTCAAATAACTCCTTCCCAAAGTTGTGAAACGTCACCTTTTCGTCACCGGTAACTTCCCCAAATTACGATCTTGCGACGAAAAAGTTCAGAGTATTCACAGCTCGCTTATGAACAATCTAGACAGCATTGACTCTAACCCAGCGTAGGGATTTAGGGACACGTGGTCGCGACGTCATTAGTACAGCCGTTCAACCGGCTGGCCTCACGGTGTTGCTTGCAGGCGCTCCAGTGAAGCTCGCTGCGACTTTGTGTTTCACAATATCGCTAGAACTCGAGCACCGAGAGAATTTGGGTGATTCACATCTCGTTCCGCGTGATGCCATCGTCGCAAAAGTACAATCAGCACGCTCCACGAACTTAGGCCCCAACTTTGTGATTGACGAGTTTAGCAAACCGATAAGCAAGCTCGAGAGACTTGCTTATGAACATCGATCGGAAGTTGCTTGGTACGTAAGCGGAGGTTCCTATTTGTAAACAGTAAAAGGGTCTATAGTTTTATTTTGGCGAGCTAAACTATATGCGATCATTGAAAACCCAATTTATCCCGGTCCAAAATTAATTTCGTTTAAAGGTGGACGGATTATTAGCGCCGAGACGTTTCAGTGGCGCCCTGTGCCTGTGCCTTGCCTTACCGTGACGTCACAAGTTGTAATCCTGGCTACTTATCATCAGTTGCAAACTACAAGTTCGAAGGTGCGTGTAAGAGTCATGGCGGAAGCTTGAAGTCACCACATTCTTAAACTAACACCGTCAAAGTTGACACCCTGACATTTTTCGTACTTCCGTCAATGAAAGAAAAAAAAACATCCAAACAAAAACATCATAGTCCCAGACAACACCAAACGGCCCGGGGACATCCCAAAAATGTGCGGACGTCCCACGTCCCGAAGTCAACGTCCGACGGACACCCCATATACGTCTTAGAAAGGACTATCCCAACAACGTCCCAGAGTGGATGTGATAAGGGCATTAAATACACATGCAATTTACCACAACATCGCATAAAAAAAAACTTTTCTTCTTTTTTTAATTATTTACAAGTGCGCTTTCACTCTATACGTTTTCGATGTTCGGATTCGTTGTGCCATAGCAGCTCGATTCCTCAGTGTGGAGGAAAAGTTGAGCACCCATGGCCGTGCCGTCGTTGTACATTGTAGCCGAAGTGTGGTGGTGTACTCGTACTGGTCGAGGCTAGTGTAGGCCTGACTGTGGCGCTTGCCGCATAGTCCTGAGGCCGACCGATCCACAGCCATCATCATCGCTAGTGTCATCTGTTTGGGCTCGGAAGGCAGTGTGTTATAGATTTGGGCGTGAGATTGCAGTGGTTCGGGATCACTATAGATCTTTGAAAGTACATATTTTTTTATTATTCCATTTTTACGAATTTTAGTACGATAACCTTAGCAATTGAAGCATAGCTTTCAATCGCCACCACTGTGCTATCATCATCATTATAAAGTTAAAGACTGAGGGTGGCATGTACACGACACACTCTAAATATACGACCCTGTTACCCGGAGCGCGCCTATGGGGAGCGCTGACCCTTGAGCACGTGCCCTTGAGCTACCGACATAATTTGGTGGCGTCCCACTAGATGGCGCCATAACTCAGCTGTTCAGAGAGAGAATAGTTGTTTATTTACAGTCACGAAGAGGTCAACCTGCTTAAAAGCTGATTTGCTACTTCGTAAAGGAGAGGGGTAGGGTTGGGGACAAGAAAGGAAAGAAAAAAGAGAGAGAGAGAGAAAAGAAAAAAAAAAAGGTTTAAAAATTATAAAAATAATACGTATTTACATTATATACATCAACTTCTATAGCAGCTTGAACAGTCGAGTATGAGAGAGAAAATGAATTAGTGCTTTCGTGGCCTTATGTGCGTCTCCAGAGGTTGACCACGGCCCAAGAAGGTGGTGCAGTTCAAGTTTTTCATTTGGTCCTAGTCCTATCTGTATTTTTAACGTCTTTTCTCTCAGAATCATATTTCTTACATATACACAATAGATGGTCACTGTCTTCGGGTGAAGAACATGAAGAGCACATGGGTGATTCTTCCTTGCCAATAAGATGGAGGTATTTCTTCGTATATGCGACGTTGAGACGCAGTCGATGAAGTGTTGTCTCTTGAGCTCTTAAGAGGCCTCGTGGCATGCAAAATTCTAATTTGGGGTCAATGTGTTTTAGGTATTTGTAGTAATAATGTGGGTCTGTCCATAACGACGATGTTATTTCCCTGCCGATTTTTCGAGTGACGGTGTTGGAATCAGTTCTTGAAAATGGAATGACGAAAGTAGCGATTTCTTTGTGAGCTTCTCTGGCTGCGTTGTCTGCACAAATGTTTCCAGTAATCCCGCAATGCCCTGGCACCCACTGGAGAACTATATTGTGCCCCTTAAGGGGGATTCAACCGCTCGTCACTCAATGGGCAAATTTCGCTACACAAACCTGAGTTTCAGGAATGCACGATAGTATTCATTCTTTTGGAGGTTACTTATGAAGACGTAATGAAGGTTGTACGGCCCTTGAATTTTTCCTTGAGAGCGCTGGAGATTTTTAATAAAATCCTGAAATATGACCGTTTTGACTGTTTTGAACGCGTTTTGAAGCATTTTTGAAAATACAATTATTTAGAAGACAAACGTGACAAAACGCTTGGCCGTACGTACTAGGGGTGCCTCTAATCTTAATTTTAAGACCATGACGAGACAGCAAAATATTGCTGTATTTGCGTATTTGTGTAAATAAAATCACCCTGTTAATTTTATTTCTAACTTGTTAAACGAGATGGCGACACTAGTACTAAATGCCTCAAACCGGAGATTTTCTTGCTGTTGCTGTTGTTGTTTTTCTCTCAAGCTCGAATTCGACCGCGATGTCTCGTTGCTCGTGGATCAGTAGCACGTGTAGCGAAAGCTCGCGCTGTAAAGCTCACCGATCGTGGATTCAATCCACCGCCTCTGTTCGTTTCAATCTGGATGAGCGTCGTACCGGTGTGCGCTCATGTATCACTATTGCGTGATACACGTTAAAGACGTCAGACAAGCAGCGGTATACTGCACTGTCTTTCATCTCACACGAAGATACCAGATACCCTCAGAGCTGACTAACTTCCCGCTGTATAAAGATAGACACAACAGAATTACAATTGGTGGCTCCGTTGGTCGGCACTTTTTGAACGTTGCAAGAAAGAATAAGAAACGTGCCCATTAGTGACCGACCCGAGGTTCCGCAACTTTGTCGCGAAGCTTCCACACACCTGCGATCAACTTAGACCCCTCCTTTGTGATGCCTCATTGTACATTATGAGTGCCTCACATTATATCTCACTGTATTATTATTATCACCCCTTATACGGGCCTCTCCGGCATTCATTGTACGGGCTACGTGTATCTCTGTGTCGCCTGTGCTTCCGAGCACAAATAAATACCTACCTACCTACAAACGAATATTTTGGTTTTATGTGTTACATCAGTGAGAGCGGTTGTGTTCCTTGATGACAGGGGGAAAATATTGATTCCTGCAAGTGCTAGCGAAACCAGATTCTGAAGAACGGTAAGAATTAATACCATGCATAATGGGTTGTTTAAATGCCCATACACACAGTTGCGTTTTAAGGCTGATCTCCATGGGACGAATATGCTGCGAAAAATCAACGAATTTTGCCCGGCGGCTTTTTCTCTGCGCGTGGAATCAGCACAGTGGCTGTTACGTCGCGCGCAAAGCGAGCGTGCCGTCGGGCGACGTTCGTCAGTTATTCGTCGCATAATTCGCTACATGGAGTTCAGCCTTTAGTGCGTTTGACTGCGCTGTGTTAAGAAACGGAAGCGAGTCAACTGCACATCAATGCTTCGTATGAAGCGTGGAATTCAATTCAAAGAGTATCTTGGCACGGGACATACGAAGCAGGGATGTCCTGGTTTTTCGCAGCCGCAACACAGTCAAACACACCCAAACGCTCTCAATCGCAACTGTTTATAGGCCTTTAGAAGAGCGTTACCGTTGCCTACCGCGGCCACGGTGTACTGCTCCTGGTACAGGTTGTATCAGCGTGTACCACTCCATCTTAGAATCCCCCCCCCTCCCGGCAAGGGAATCATCCCCCTTGATTCCCTCACCTTTTCCTCCTGGGAGGCGGCCCTATCCGGAAGTAAACTCGGTGACCAGCAGCAACTGGTTGAGCGAGCCCGCCGAATCTGGGCGGCCAACGGAGCCCTGGACTAAGGGCACCGACCAGGGACCGCAAGGTCCTTTCACTTTTCAAATATTAAAGTTTACGATGATGATGATGATAGAGCATGCTTCAAAATAATGGTGCAAGCCCCCGCTTGTACTGCCGCTCTGGGCAGTTGCGAGATCGCTATGCTCATGCCCAAGTCCAACGAGAGTGACTAATAGAAACAACCAACACCGACACGCGTCGAGGAAATGAATCACGCACGCGAATGTATCTTTGGCAGGCTTACAATCGCTCGTGCTTACTTCAAAAGCACCGAGAGACAGCAAGCAGTCAAAGATACCTTTGTGTGCGTGCTTCATTTGTGTTCGTGTGTATGTTTATACCGCCTGAAGTTAGTCTGCCTCAACTAGCGACTTGTCTCTGAGCTGTAGACGAGCAATATAGCCAGTGCAGTGCAACCGCTAGCCTGTGGGGTCTTTAACGTGCTCCACGGAGTAGTAATACACGACCGCACGCCGGTACGATGCTCATCCAGATCGAAACGGGCAGGGGCGGAGATTGATTGTGTCCTTTGCTTGAGGCTTATTGGTGTTGGTTATTTCTAATTGTCGCTCTATGAACCTAGGGCATAATAAACAACAACCATATTTGTGTTTTTTTCCCTCTTCCACTGGGAATAATCTTTGAGCTTCTCCTTACCTGATCATGTCATCTTATTTGGTAGCGGAAGTGGACCTCCGGAGGAAATATTCCTTCAGTGTACGGGGGTGGAAAACATAAAACAGGAGTCACATGTAACGCTCAAGCTACGAAGAATGCTTCTGGCAAGCTCAATGGACCTTTCCGAAAGTTTGACCTCTGTTGCAAACTGTGGAATTTCTGCACAATTATAGATACAAGCGTCAGCTCTTTGTGTTTGATTGCACGTGAGCTGCAACAGTACTCGTGCAGCGGTAGCTCAAGTCAAAGGTATAAACAAGCTTGCGCTCGCTGCATTTCTGATTATCACCCAAAGGTTCAGATTCTCACGTTCCGCAATGTCGGTTGTTCCGCCATTGTGCAGTGGATCAGCCGACGTTTACCTAAGTCTAATATCGTCAAAACAAATAGAACTAACGTTGTGGACGCATGTGACATCTATGTAAGTGAAACTGTAAAATACACTTGGCAGCAAAAAAAAAAAAAGACTATAGTTTCATTTTTTGTTGACAGCTTCTTTTTTAATTAAATAAATGCTAAAGGTGTCCACAACGTAAGTTCCTGTTTTGACAATATTAGGCTCAGGTGGACGTCGCTCATAGAGAAATGTCTTCTCTCGTTTTTATCTTTTGATCCAGTTGACGTCCTCCTCTCAAATTTTCGCGCTCTATTCCAACTGCTGGCGTCCCATTTTCAGAGTTTAATCTTCCCGCGATGCGTAAATTATCTACACAAGCCAAAAAATAAGATTTTCTAAAAAAAAATCATTACTAAGTGCATGCACTGCACGCGCTCATCTCTTCTATATAAGTAATTAGAAGTAAATAATCAACATAAGATAGGAAAAATATACTTTTCCTTTCAAGCAGTTATGTGACTGTAGACGCCAGCACGTGTTGCACGTGTAACTAGTCATCAGCAGACTCCTAGCGAAAGGCCTGATAAGGCTCTGAAGGCGAGACTTTTGTTGATTCGATTTTTTGTGTGTGCTATGTTAGCGCGCGTGGTCAAACGCTTGCATACGCTACAAGTGTGGCTCGTAAGCACCCTAAGATCGTGCAGGGTTGGACAGAGATACCCTAATATGTAGGGTGCCTCAATGTCCTTCTGCTTAGGGTGATGCCACCCTTTGTAGTACCCGATGCCGACAGCACGCGCTCACGGGTAAAATACAAATAAATCGACGAAAACAAAATGTCGCCATAGCACAGTCAGCTCCAAAAACACGTGCCGGGACACGCTCTTTCACGCGCTTCTAAACAAAAAATAAAAATAAAAGTGTGGGACGAAATGGCCAGGTGTCTCCACCCTAAGCAAAGCGCACATGAAGGCACCCTACTAATATGTATTTGGAAAAAAAAATAGTTGCATGAGTTGCAAGGAAGGCTAAAATACTTATTTCGAACAACATTTATATTATGAAACATTATTTCTGATATTTTCATTCTCTGTAGACCTTGTTTGGTGGCTAGTGGATAAGAAAAAAAAAAAGAAGCATGCTTTCTATTATTTTGCACTATTGCAATATATTTTCTTAACCAACAAACAGGTGCTTACTCTGAGATGCAAATTGAATTTTGACGTTCGCGTTTTGGCGCCCGAAACAATTTTTCTTTCGTAAATTTAACACTTCCCGTTTTGCGGATTACTAAGAAAAAAACGGGCCATCAAAAGGTAGAAAATACGTTTCTACCAAAGGTGAGGCGTACGTTTTTTGTTTTGTTTTCTCTTCACCTTTCTAATTTTTAGGCAAAATCAAATGAACCTCTAAATAACTTTAGTGTCTTCATAAATAACCTCGGAAGTTCACTATGCTATTGTCTGTTAGGAACACCTCTTTCAACAGTGATCTTACTATGTCACGATGTAATGAATCGGTGCTACCTTATCTGTCTGGAAACAAATTGATTTGTGTGTATGTTTATACAGCCTAGAACATAGTCTGCCTCAACGGGAGACCTGTTTCCCAGCTGTAGACGAGCAATTCAGCCAGTGCAGTACAACCGATAGCCTGGGGTCTTTAACGTGAATCACGCAGTAGTGATACACGACCGCACGCCGGTACGATGCTCATCCAGATTGAAACGGGCAGGGGTGGGGATTGAACCCAGGATCCCTGGGTTATACAGCGCGAGCTTTCCCTCCACGTGCTCCGAGCTGGTGTGCTCTAGCCCACTCGGCCACCTATCCATTTGTTTTTGCTTTATTGCACTTGGCCACCGATTCCTCTTTATCTGTCTGGACCACGGTGTCTGACTAAAGCCCTTATGTGTTAGCGTGTATTGCAAGTGCGTGAAATGAGCAGTGCACGAGGCCGTGCTCGAGTGGCCCTTGAAGCAGCTGTGACGTAGTGCTGAAATACGGCCTCGAAGCGAATTGCACGGAGACCGCCTTGATATGTCTTCACATATTTCCTGCAGTGATGCTGCGCACTACGTAACGCATCGAGTTCTATCAGAGGCACTGTACATGACGCTACGTTCGTAGCACACTACATGAGTGCACTTGAGCCAGCGACCTTCGTATCGTCTGACACTGTAGTACACGTCACTATAGCTGCTCAAGACAGAACTCTGATCGGCTGAACAAGTCATGCGTCACTGGCCGCGCAGTGTGGACAGTGCTGAGCAAGTCGCTCTACGTCGCGCAGCTCAAGCGCTCGTAGCAGCGATCAACGTTTGTTCGTTCTCACGTAGCTTGAAAAACTGATGCTACAAGACTTACGTGACTCGTGTACAAGTGATTCCAGCGTAGCGGATTGCTGGACAGCGCAGCTTAAACGCGTGATATGAAGCATCACGTGCTGCTCTAGTCCACTCGGCCACCTATCCTTTTTGTTCTTGTATTGCCACTTGGCCAACGATTCCTCTTTATCTGTCTGGACCACTGGTCTGGACTAAAGCCCTTCGATGTGTTTGCGTTTGTCTTGCAAGTGGCGTCAAATGCGCCAGTGCACGAGGTCCGTGTCTCGAGCGGCCCTTGGAAGCAGCTGTTGGCGCAGTACTGAAATGAGCGGCCCTTGGAAGCGAATGGCAGCGGAGCACCCGCTCCTTGCACGTGTCTTGCGCGTTTCCACAATAATGGTTTGCGGTACTTGTAAGCGTGAATTTTATCAGAGGAATTTAGTCTGCACAGGAACTCTAGTCTGCACTTGCCGGCAGCGCCTTCAACTTATAAAATTTACGAGGATAGCTGGGGTGCGACATGGATTTCTGTATTTGAGTAGTTCTTTTTCGCTGACAGGCAGACAGACGGAATGTGTCCTTTCTTGCCATACCCGTCGCCAATGTTGTGAGCTGCTGTGCACTTGGCGCGCGATTGTGAACGAGTAGTAGAGCCGCGCTACTTCCTTGGACAGAGAACTCCTTGGTACAGTTCGCGGGTGGGAAACGGTTGCTTCTTGTTGCTTTTGACTCGCCGCGCAGAAGTGTGGACCTCGCACTAAATGAGCTAGGCTTAGGGTCGGCACTCTGTTCCCCAATATTGCTGTGGGCGCCGCCATCTTGGTGCTTGTATAGAGCAGACGCAACTGCCGATCGTCATGATTCAAAAGTTCGGCTTCCTCGGCATTTGATTCGGTGTTAGGAAGCTCATGTAATATTGCTTTGCTCTGTCGCGAAGCGTTTAAACATTTGTGGAGGACGTAAAAGCGTTTCCTGTGATTTCAGATAAATTTTCAGATAACTGGCAGCCATGATATTAAGCCACAATATGGACAAGTGTCGTTACTCTGAAGCGTAGCTTATTTAGTGGCACTAGGGAAGATCATGGCAGAACAGCGCAGCACTGAGGTAGATTTCAGACGCCATGTTCTTGTGCCACTAAATAGTCCACGCTTCAGAGTAACGACACTTGTTCATTATGTGGCTTAAAATCATGGTTGCCAGTTATCTGAAGATTTATCTGAAATCACAGGAAACGCTTTTCTGTCCTCCACAAATGTTTAAACAGTTCGCGACAGAGCAAAGCAATATTATATGAGCTTCCTAACACCGAATCTAATGCTGAGGAAGTCGCACTTTTGAATCATGACGATCGGCAGTTGCGTCTACTCTGCCCAAGCACCAAAACGTCGGCGCCCACAAGAATGTTGGGGAACAGAGTGTCGATACTCTAAGCGCAGCTCATTTAGTGGCTCTAGTTCTTCCCAGAAGTGGCGCGCGGCACGTGTCTCGAGCATTTCCACAAAAATGATTGGCGCCACTTTTCCCAGGATAGATGGGCTTTACTCCACAGATCCTGGGAGCGGGTTTTCAAACCAGTATTCTGACGAAGAGCAGGCCGATATAGGAGATAGGAAGTGCAAAACTCCCACTTTATTTCTTTTTTGCTTTCTAGCTTAAAAATAAGCTCTAAAAAAACCTCTTTTTTTTTTTTTTTGCAGAACAACGTTTGCGTGTTAATTGTGGTGGTCCAAACGGCCGCAACGCCGCACCCTGTGCTTTCGATAATTTCGAACGTGGATGGAATTTCAATTCTATTTGGAAATCAGAGCTTATTCTATGTTTTGTAAGCCACTGTAACCTACGTATGTACTGGCTCGTATCTCGCGCCGCCTGCTGGCCGCTTCCGGCAGCGGCGGACGCAGAGCGAAGAAGATCTAGCTCGAGATCGGCGGCGAACAGCCCGTGGCCCGAGCCCACCTCGAGCGCCCGACCTGCATGCGCAGCTGCGAGCATGCAAGTCGTTTGTTCCGGAAAAATTCTGCGCCATCTATGAGGGAAAAGGGTACAAATAAATAGCGGTTGGATCCCCCCTTAAGGGGATTCAACCGCTATTTATTTGTACCCTTTTCCTCATAGATGGCGCAGAATTTTTCCGGAACAAACGAGTTGCATGCTCGCAGCTGCGCATGCAAGTCGGGCGCTCGAGGTGGACTCGAGCCACGGGCTGTACGCCGTCGATCTCGAGCTGGATCTTCTTCGCTTTGCGTCCCCCGCTGCAGGAAGCGGCCAACAGGCGGCGCGAGATACGAGCCAGTACATATGTAGATCATAGTGGCTTACAAAACGTAGAATAAGCGCTGATTTCCGAATGAATTCGAAGTTCCTACCACGTTCGAAATTATAGAAATCACAGGGTGCGACTTTGCAGCCGTTTGGACCACCACATTTGGCACGCAAGCGTTGTGTTGCGAAAGAAAAATGTTTATTTTTAGAGCTCAATCTAAAGCTAGAAAACAAAACAGAAATCAAGTGCCAGTTTTGCACTTCCTATGTCCTATATCGGCCTGCTCTTCGTCTGAATACTGGTTTGCAAACCCGCTCCCAGGATGTGTGGAGTAAAGCCCATCTATCCTGCAGGAAAAGTGGCGCCATTCATTTTTGTGGAAATGCTTGAGACACGTGCCGCGCGCCACTTCTGGGAAGAACTAGCCACTGAATGAGCTGCGCTTAGAGTATCGGCACTCTGTTCCCCAACATTGTTGGGGTGCGCCGCCATTTTGGTGCTTGTGCAGAGCAGACGCAACTGCCAATCGTCATGATTCTAAAGTGCGACTTCTTCAGCATTAGATTCAAAGTTAGAAGCTCATAGAATATTGCTTTGCTCTGTCGCGAACTGTCTAAACATTTGTGGAAGGCGGAAATGTGTTTCCTGTGATTTCAGATAAATCTTCAGATAACTGGCAACCATGATTTTAAGCCACAATATGAACAAGTGTCTTTACTCTAAATAAGTGTAAGCTACGCTTACACTAAATAAGCGTAGCTTATTTAGTGGCACTATAGGAGAACATGGCGTCTGAAATCTAGCTCAGTGCTGCGCTGTTCCGCCATGATCTTCCCTAGTGCCGCCTAATAAGCTACGCTTCAGAGTAACGACACTTGTCCATATTGTGGCCTAAAATCATGGCTGCCAGTTATCTGAAAATTTGTCTGAAATCACAGGAAACGCTTTTACGTCCTCCACAAATGTTTAAACACTTCGCGACAGAGCAAAGCAATATTACATAAGCCTCCTAACAGCGAATAAAATGCCGAGCAAGTCGCACTTTTGAATCATGACGATCAGCAGTTGCGTCTGCTCTGTACAAGCACCAAGATGGCGGCGCCCACAGCAATATTGGGAAACAAAGTGCCGATCCTAAGCATAGCTCATTTAGTGGTGAGATCCACCCTTTTGCGCGGCGAGATCCACACTTCTGGACGTCCAGAGGTGTGGACCTCGTCGGCGAGGTCCACTCTTGTGCGCGGCGAGTCAAAAGCAACAATAGCAACCGTTTCTTACCCGTGAACTGTACCAAGGAGTTCTCTGTCCAAGCAAGTGGCGCGGCTCTACTACTCGTCCACAATCGCGCGCCCAGTGCACAGCAGCTGATAACATTGGCAACGGGTATGGCAAGAAAGGGCACTTTCCGTCTGTCTGCCTGTCAGCGAAAAAGAACCACTCAAATACACTAAGCCATGTTGCACTCGAGCTATCCTCGTAAATTCCGTGAGTTGAAGGCGCTGCCGGCAAGTGCAGACTAAATTCCTTTGATAAAATTCACGCTTACAAGTACCGCCAACCATTGTTGTCAATACGCGCAAGACACGTGCGAGGAGCGGGTGCTCCGCCGCCATTCGCTTCCAAGGGCCGCTCATTTTAGTACTGCGCCGACAACTGCTTCCAAGGGCCGCTCGAGACACGGGCCCCGTGCACTGGCGCATTTGACGCCACTTGCAAGACAAACTCAAACACATTGAAGGGCTTGGTCCAGACAGATAAAGAGGGATCGTTGGCCAAGTGCAATAAAGAAGAAAAAAAAAGGATTGGTGGCCGAGTGGGTTAGAGCACAGCTCGGAGTACGTGGAGCGAAAGCTCGCGCTGTATAACCCAGGGATCCTGGGTTCAATCCCCACCCCTGTCCGTTTCGATCTGGAAGAGCATCATACCGGCGTGCGGTCGTGTATCACTACCAACATTAGGGAGTTTTCGTAGATCGTTTCCGCTGTCCCGCAACGCTCTCCGCAACCAGCTACGCTAGCCGGAACTCTACAGTCAAGGCCATCGGCGCGCCGGCGCAGTAGCGGCTGCTTCGTTGCGGAGGGCTTAGCGGAGGGGAAACGCGGTCTACGAAAACTCCCTATTACTTTGATCACCACTGCGTGATGCACGTTAAAGACCCCAGGCTACCGGTTATACTGCACTGGCTTAATTTCTCATCTACAGCTGGGAGACAAGTCGCCCGTTGAGGCTGACTAGGTTCTAGACTGTATAAACATACACACACCCCAATTTGTTTCCAGACAGATAAGGTAGCACCGCTTCATTCCACCGTGACATAGTAAGATCATCACTGTTGAAAGAGGTGTTCATAACGGACAATAGCATAGTGAACTCCTGATGTTATTATGAAGACACTAAAGTTATTTAAAGGTTCATTTGATTTTGCCTAAAATTAGAAAGGTGAAGAGAAAAAAAAAGAAAGAAAAGGAACGTACGTTTCACCTTTGGTAGAAACGTATTTTATACCTTTTGATGGCCCGTTTGATTTTCTTAGTAATCCGCAAAACGGGAAGTATTAAATTTACAAAACAATTGTTTCGGGCGCCAAAACGCTAACGTCAAAATTAAATTTGCATCTCAGAGTAAGCACCTGTTTGTCGGTTAAGAAAATATATTGTAATTGTTCAAAAATAATAGAAATCATACGTCTTCTTTTGCTTTTCATAACCACTAGCCACCAAACAAGGTCTACAGAGAATGAAAATATCTGAAATAATGTTTCATAAAATAAATGTTGTTCGGAATAAGTATTTAAGCCTTCTTTGCAACTCATTCACCTATTATTTTTTATTTCCAAATACATATTAGTAGGGTGCCTTTATGTGCGCTTTAGAGCCAGATTAGAGCCGCTAAATAAGCTACGCTCATTTTAGCGGCTCTAATCTGGCCATTTTGTCCCACACTTCTATTTTTATTTTTTGTTCAGAAGCGCGTGAAAGAGCGTGTCCCGGCACGCGTTTGTGGCGCTGACTGTGCTATGGCGATATTTTGTTTTCGTCAATTTATTTGTATTTAACCCGGGAGCGCGTTCTGTCGGCATCGGGTACTACAAAGGGCGGCCACACTCTAAGCAGAATGACATTGAGGCACCCTACATATTAGGATAATCTCTGTTCAACCCTGCACGATCTTAGGGTGCTTACGTGCCACGCTTTTAGCGTATGCAAGCGTTTGACCACGCGCGCTAACATAGCACACACAAAAAATAGAATCAACAAAAGTCTCGCCTTCAGAGCCTTATCAGGCCTTTTCGCTAGGAGTCTGCTGATGACTAGTTACACGTGCAACACGTGCTGGCGTCTGCAGTCATATAACTGCTTGAAAGGAAAAGTCTATTTTGTTTCTAACTTATGTTAAATATTTACTTCTAGCACCGTGCTTCTAGTTACTTATATAGAAGAGATGAGAGCGTGCAGTGCAAGCACTTAGCAATGTTTTTGAGAAAATCTTGTTTTTTGGCCCGTGTAGATAATTTACGCATCGCGGGATGGTTAAACTCTGAAAATGGGACGCCCCCAGTTGGAATAGAGCGCGAAAATTTGAGAGCAGGACGCAACTGTGTGTATGGGCATTTAAACAACTTAATATGCATGGCATTAATTCTTACCGTTCTTCAGAATCTGGTTCGCCATCACTTGCAGGCATCAATATTTTCCCCGTGTCATCAAGGAACACGACCGCTCTCACTGATGTAACAGATAAAACCAAAATATTCGTTTGCAAGTAGGTGGGTATTTATTTGTGCTCGTAAGCACAGGCGCCACAGAGGCATGCAGCCTATATCTGAGAGGCCCGTATAAGGGGTGAAAATAATAATGCAGTAAGATATAATGTGAGGCACTGATAATGTACAATGAGGCATCACGAAGGAGGGGTCTAAGTTGATCGCAGGTGTGTGGCAGCTTCGCGACAAAGTTGCGGAACCTCGGGTCGGTCACTAATGGGCACGTTTGTAATTCTTTTTTGCATCGTTCAAAAAGTGCCGACCAACGGAGCCATCAAAAGTAATTCTGTTGTGTCTATGTCTATACAGCGGGAAGTTAGTCAGCTCTGAGGGCATCTGGTGTCTTCGTTGGAGATGAAAGACAGTGCAGTATACCGCTGCTTGTCTGACGTCTTTAACGTGCATCACGCAATAGTGATACATGACAGCACGCCGGTACGATGCTCACCCAGATTGAAACGGACAGAGGCGGTGGATTGAATCCACGATCAGCGAGCTTTACAGCGGGAGCTTTCGCTACACGTGCTACCGATCCACGAGCAACAAGACATCGCGGTCGAATTCGAGCTCGAGCGATAAACAGCAACAGCAAGAAAATCTCCGTTTTGAGGCACCTAGTACTAGTGTCGCCATCTCGTTTAACAAGTTGTAAATAAAATTAACAGTGTGATTTTATTTACACAAATACGCAAATACAACAACATTTTGCTTTCTCGTCATGGTCTTAAAATTAAGATTAGGGGCACCCCTAGTACGTACGGCCAAGCGTTTTGTCACGATTGTCTTCTAAATAATTGTATTTTCAAAAATGCCTCAAAACGCGCTAAAAACAGTCAAAACGGTCATATTTCTGGATTTTATTAAAAATCTCCAGCGCTCTAAAGGAAAAATTCAAGGGCCGTACAACCTTGATTACGTTATCATAAGTAACCTCAAAAGAATGAATACTGCAGTGCATTCCTGAAACTCAGGTTTGTGTAGCGAAATTTGCCCATTGAGTGACGAGCGGTTGAATCCCCTTAACAAAGCATTTTGGTGGATCTCCAGGATTACGTGAATAAGTTGTATATTTGGACTTTGTTTACGGAGTGAAGAAAGAGCTAGAAGAGCAGACTTAGAGTCGACGAATATCACCCATTGGTGTGGATTTTGGAGAACAATATGCTGCATGGCTGTTCTGATCGCCGCGAGCTCTGCAGCAGTCGAGGACGTCATATGACTTAGTTTTGCTTTAATAGTTGTTTTGGTTGATGGAATATATATACCTATAGATGAGGAGGTTAGAGTGGTAGACCCGTCCGTATAAATATGCACATATAGTGAATAGGTTCGATATATATATTCTAGCGCTATTTGTGTAATCACGGTGATTGATGTCTCTGCTTTCTTTCCTATACCTGGAATGTTCGCTATAATTTCTAATGGGGGATACACCCAAGGCGGAAGTGTCGGATTCTGTGCAGCCTCAAATAAGTTGGGGAGATAGTCTTTCAGGAGCGTAATGATTTTGGAGAAGCTAGAGGAAGGTTTAGATTCAACAATGTCCTTAAGGGGGTGATTTGTATTGCGAGTGACATGTCGAAGGTGAGTCCTGATTGTTTCTTGAGTTCTTAAGGCTGAAAGTGGAAGTGCCCTAGCCTCAGCGAGTGTGCCGTTCTTTGACGTGCATTTGGGCAGGCCCAAACAAGAGCGCAGTGCTTGTGCCTGGGCACTTTCAAGATCTTTCATAACTGTCTTTGAGGCTCCGTTCATAACTGGTAAGGTGTATCGTAAGAGTCCTACAAAAAGAGAGTTATAGAGGGTCATCGTTGCTGAGACGGAACAACCCCACCTTGTTCCGCTTATCATTCGGATTATTTGGGTGAAAGATTTTAATTTATTTTTGAGTCGTTTAATATGAGGGCCCCAAGTGAGATATCTGTCAACAGTTACACCTAAAAAGGTGTATTCAGGAACATAGGGTATCGGTGTTCCTTCTACATATATGGGATATTTGCTGGTATCTTTTTTTGTAAAGGCAACAGCGGCTGACTTTATGGGAGATATATGTAGCCCACGAGACTTAAGATATTTTATGACAATGTTAATCGCTTTCTGTAGTCGTGCCCGATTAATGTATAAGGACCTGCTCGATACCCAAAGACAAATGTCATCAGCATATAGAGATATATGTACTGTGTCTGGAAGAAGTTTGAGAAGACCAATGAGCGATATATTAAAAAGAATTGGACTAAGAACACCCCCTTGGGGCACCCCTCGTTTTACTTCATGGTGTCCTGTGTCACCGTCTTGTGTTGAAATGTAAATTTTTCTTCCCTTAAGGTAGTTTGATATCCACGTGAATACAGGTCCTTCAAATCCCATGTTTTTCATGTCAAGAAGTATCGCATCGTGTTCCACTGTATCAAATGCCGCTTTGATGTCAATAAAAAGAGCGGTTGTTTTCTTTTTCTGCATTTTCATCTCTTCGATACTAGAAACCAAAGTTAGTACATTGTCTATGCTGCTCTTTCCGCGGCGGAATCCGGACATTTGGGGGGGATATAGGCCCCTGTTCTCAAGGTCCCATTCGATCCGCGTAAGCACCATTTTTTCCATTATCTTACCAATGCAGCTTGATAGTGCGATTGGTCGATAGGAATTAATATCAAGAGGCGACTTTCCAGGCTTGAGAATAGGCAGGACACGAGCTACCTTCCATTCATTTGGTACAGTGCCAGATTCCCATGATGTGTTATAAAAGTCCAGTAAAAGACATCGTGCTCTTTCACCAAGATGAGTTAAGGCACAATAAGCAACGCCGTCTGGCCCTGGAGATGACTTAGTGTTGCATGATGCAAGCGCGATCTCCAATTCTTTTAGTGTAAAGGGAACATTAATTAACCTACAAGCATGTGTTATTTGATCTGTGATGCTGATATTGGATTTAGAGCTTGACGTGTAACAGGTTATCTTTGCACAATACTCATCTGCCACGGCGGTTTCTGAGAGTTTTCGACTCAAGGCAATGGATCGGAAGGGATGCAATTGCTGCGGTTTATTACGAAGGCTTTTCATCATTGGCCAAATGCGTGTCAAAGGCTTTCTGGGATCTAGGCTTGCGCTCTTATTTCTCCATCGTTTCTTTGAGAGCTTGTCTAAATGCCGTTGAACGTGCTTTTGCGCTCGCCGTGATGCTCTCAAGTCTTCAGAATTGCCTGTTTTTCGGGCTCTACGTTCTGCACGACGGCGAATAGCGCGAAGCCGTTCATATTCGCTATCAACAGCAGCCTGCGAATTCGCCATTTTGTACGACTTTGTAGCTTCTGATTTTGTGGACGCAATGACGTGCGCAAGGTCTTCAGTGGTAGTGATCTCATGACACGTTGTTTCTAGTTTTTCTTGGAATTTTTCCCAGTTAGTGTAGGATAAACTTGTACCCAGTTTTGCGCAGCAAAATTTGTTTATTGTGATATAGGTGGGCACGTGATCACTTCCGTGGGTTTCGATGTCGGCAAACCATGATGTCTTAATGGCCAGATCGGCAGATGCCAGTGAAATGTCTAGTGGGCTACTCATCGTCACCCCTTTGAAATACGTGGGACTTCCGTCATTGAGAACCGTAAGATTATATTTGTCGGCCAGATCAACTAATGCTCTTCCTCGAGTATTAGCCTTTTTACCGCCCCACATTGGATGATGGCTATTAAAGTCGCCTGTCAGAATATGTGGGCTTGGTGTCTTTTTAATTATTTCTTCTAGTCTAAGCTTGTCAAATGCTTTACCTGGTGGAATGTATGCCGCAATTATCGTGAAAGTGATCGCTCCTTTGCGGACATTTGCAGCAATGTATTCGTTAGTTTGGTGCGGTGAAACAGTATGCAAAAAGAAGGTTAGATCTTTCCTAATTCCAAGAAGTACCCTGCTTAAACCCGATCTTCTCTGGGAATAAAAGAGCTCATAACCTGATAGTCTTATGTCTGAGCCGATTCGTGATTCTGATATTACTATAACAGGAAAACGATATTTGAAAACAAACTGGCGAAAATTTGATAAGCGATTACGTAGACCTCTTGCATTCCACTGAAAGATAGCTGCTCGGCTACGTAATCTTTCAATGGACTGCATGGGCCTACTGTGTGAAAATGTCGGCTGAGGCGTGTAATTGACGTGTACTTATTGACACCATAGCTGAATGAGTGGAAGGATGTAATCAAGTAGTGTTATTAAAGCTGTTGCTATAGGAGAGTGCCAAGTGAAAAGAATGCTACGAATAAACGTGGCCACTGTGTTCAGTGTGGGTCCCAAGCTCGTGGGAGAGGGACTCGTTGGATACTTCTCTCGCGATCTTCTAGTTTGGTCTCTGGAATTAATATTATCCGGAGGCTCGCGATGGGGAAGGATTGGAAACTCCTTAGCGTCATTGAGCTTATATGTTGGTGTGTTAGACGTGTTTGATTTGTCATCTGTAGTAGTACGACCTGTTGTTTCTGTGTTACCTTTTCTCGATTGGTATTTACCCTTAACAGAGGATGTGCCGGCCACTTCTGTTGAGTTATTAGCAACGGGGTTTTGATGTTGCCTACGTTCAGTTGTGTCAGGTGGGTTTGCCTCCACTTTTTCGTTTGAGGAGAGTATGGCTGATCTTGCGGACTTGTAGTCCACTCCAGCGTAGTTCTTGTACTTGTATATGTTTTGTTCAAGTTTGAATTTGGGGCACTGACGAGATGTTGATTCGTGTTTTTTTCCGCAGTTTATACATCTAGGGTCTTCTGTGTCGCACTTGCTCCTGTCGTGAGCTCCACCGCAGCGACTGCAGCGACTTGTTTTCAAGCAGGTGCCACGGATATGACCATACGAACTGCAGTTCGGGCACTGTCGAGGCTTTTCAATGAAGGGCTCAACGTTGTACCTCGTGTACCCGATGGTGACGTAGGCAGGTAGGGTGTTAGTGCTGAATACTATTTTCACAACCTCTGACTTCCCAAGACGCCGAAGGCAGAGAACGGGAGCTGTAGCCCGAACTGAGGATTCTAGCTGGACGTCACTGATGTCTTCCTGCACTCCGTAGATGACTCCCTTGGCTGCTTCACGTGAGTGCGGTGCGTAGGCTTGCACAGGTATTCCTCCGATGCTTTCAAGTTTAAGTAGAGCTTTCGTTGATTCTGTGTTTCTGCAATCAATTGCGAGAAGGTTCAGTCTTCGATTTGGCCTAACAAGAATGACACCATCTGGTGCGGTCATTTCGAGTTTTTCAGAGATCTTTAGAGGATTGATTTTCGCGAGTGACTTGTCGGGATCTGTGGGCTTCAGAATCACGGTGAGAGTAGGCTGAAGCGGTGCTGTTGTGATTACGGTCGCGTCAGATGATACGGAGCTGATGGCGGTACTTGGCCTCTTGCGGCGCTTTGGAAATTGGAAGGCTTCCGATGAGTCGTCAAGCTCACCAGAAATTTCTGCGCAGGATGAAGCGGCGCTCGATGAGGCCGTCAGATCTTCCATCTGGTTGTCGTTCATTTCACATTCAGCCGCACCTGGACCCGGGCCAGTCACAGGCATCGTAGAGTCGTCAAGGGTTGATCTAGGTGGCTTTCTTGAGCTTGTAATATTTTATATTTGCCTGAATTAGCCGGAGTAGAACAATCAACGTCTTTCCACCAGATCACTTCGTCGTCGTTCCTCCAGCTGTTCAAGGCGTGCTAGAAATGCTTATGGTAATGGGCTTGTACGCGCCTGGCGCGGTCGCAAATCGTATATAAATGGTTTGCTTTCGCCCCATTATTTAACATTGATTCGCCGAATGAACGACGCTACAATCAAAGCACCCCTTAAGGTAAATGTAAAGAAAAACAGCACATAAACGAAGTTTTATTTTACTCCACAGGATGTCGTAAAACAAATCGCATAAATAAGCCGATGGACAGAGGGCCGTGAAACTTTCACAAAGAGGGCCTTTTGGTGGTGAATTTATCATACCAAAATTTCGTGAGTGTAGATTGTTAAAGAAAAGATCAAGAAAAAAAGTCTCTTTTTTCTTATGCGCTGCGCAGAAAAACAGAAACAAACCGTCGGGTTGACGCTGCTATTCGTGTATGTTACCACACACGCTCGAAACTTCTGAATCTGCTTTGAGGTATTAATCTCCAAGAATATTTCAAGTTATTGTATCATGTGGTGCCATGTGTAGGTAGCAGCGCCAACCCGAAGGTTTGCTCCCACGTTCTACCGCGCATAAGAAAAAAAAATAAGTAGCTTTTTTTTTTGTTTTGAGACATTTATTTTTATTGATTTTGAGTATAATCAATGCACCACCTAAAAGTACCTTTGTGAGAAGTTCCATGGCACTCTGTTCACTCGATCGCTTACTTTACGACTTTTTTACGTCCGAACTGTCACGAAAACAACCTCTAGATGAAATATGAAGAGAAAAACATACACGTCTTTAGAATTTCGTTGAATCCAAATTTTATGAAATCAATGTTCTAGAGATTCTCCTGTAAAAACAGACATTTATTTATTTATTTATTTATTATTTATTAGAGTACCTACATCGCCTAGAAGGCATTACAGTAAGGGGGGCACAAAAATAACATGCAAAATATACATCATTATACACGAAAAAAAGAAGAAAATACTACTACACTTATAAAGACTAAATCATATGAAAATTTAAACAATTGATTGAATTTTCTCAAAGAACAACTCTGGCATCAAAGTTTCTACAATGTCATTAGGAAGCTTGTTCCAATCCTCAACAGACCGTGGAAAAAAAGAGAATTTAAAAACATCAGTTCTGCACTTAAATGGACGGATCTTTTTTGAATTGTCAACCCTTAAAAACACATAAGCAGGTTCTAGAAGATGTGTTGATTTACATATACCAGTATTATTGTGGAAGATGTTATGCAGAAGTTTTAGACGAAGGCGCGTCGCATTATGGGTAAATTTCCCCACTAAGTTTAGTGAAGAAATTTCCCCGCTAAATTTTCCGAACAAATTCCCCTCTAAATTTACTGGAAAAAAATTCCCCGCTAAAACACCTTTCACAAACTGACGAGACACCATGGCAGACTTTCAAGCGAGAGGCCCACGTCAGCCAGCGCTCGTAGTCCACGCAGGTTCTCTGCCCAACCAAACACCTCGAGCTAATGATTTCTAAGAAAAAGAAAAAAAAAAAGAAAGATGTTTACAATCCCTTGTAACGCCAAATTAGAGCGCAGCTCTTGAGGGGGGGAGGGGGAGGGTACGGAGAGGATGCCCATCCTCCTCTGTCGTATCCTCCCCTCCTCCTCTCCTGCTCCGCGCCCATTTAGCGGGAAATTTTCGCTAAATTTCCCGCTAAATATAGCGGAAAAATATTCCCTGCTGTTAGAGGCGGGGTTTGAGCCGCACGTCCGGGAGCTTCCTGGCTCGTGACGACGACCATTCCCCGAAGTGAAGAACCCAGGGGTCCAGTGGAGGTGGGAGAATTGGTAACGTAACGAACGGTTTAATTACATGGTTGCGATACAGTCGTCAAATCCGAGAGAACTCCTGAGCAGCCTCGCGCTCCGCCTTATATAGGGTCCGTTTTCTCCCTCACTCCCCGCCAGGGCAGCAGGTGCGCAGCAGCAACCCGCCGTCAAGTGCGTCGTAGCAAAGTCCGCCGCGTCGTAGCCAGAAGTGCGTCGTAGCCATGGTCCTCCGCAATTAGGTCATGCCTCTCTCCCTTTCCTGAGCGCGCCAAGCCCCACGCACGCACACACGTCCCGTTGACGTCACGGACTCGTCGAGACCTGTCTCCGCAGTTAGGCCCGGCCTCTCTCCCCTTCCGGAGCGCACCAAGCCGCACGCACGCACACACGTCCCGTTGACGTCACGGGCGCGTTGAGACCTGTCTCCGCAGGCGCAGACACGTAGGCGCCGGTTCCGTACTCGTCGGGACTCGTTTCGCGTAGGCCCCGTCCAGCAGGCGACGTTCCCGGACTGGTCATGACTCGTTTCCGCAGCGTTGAAACTCGGAAGAAGGTCGCCGAAGGTTCCATTCTTAACACTGCTAAATTTAGCGGGGAACTATTTCCGCTAAATTTAACGAGGAACTGAATTTTCCAATAAGTTTAGAGGAGGAATTCTTCCCTAAATTTAGCTGGGAAATTTTAGCGGGGAAATTTTCCGCTAAATTTAGTGGTGATTTTTTATGCTAAATTTATCGGGAAATTTTTCGTGGCTAAATATAGCGGAAAAATTTCCGCTAAATTTAGCGAGGGAATTTTCTGCTAAATTTAGTGGAAACTTTCCGCTTAATTTAGCGGGGATATTTTACCGCTAAGTTTGGGGAGAATTTTCCCGCTGAATATAACGGAGAAAATTTTACTCTAAATTAAGCGGAAAAAACTTTTCCGTCAAATTTAGCGGTAATTTTTCTGCTAAATTTAGCGGGAAATTTTTCCGCTAAATTTAGCGGGAAATTTTACTGCTATATAATTTTTTTTCCAGTAAATTTAGAGGGGAATTTTTTTGGAAAATTTAGCGGGAAATTTCTTTACTAAACTTAGCGGGAAATTTACCCATAATGCGACGCGCGGTGACATCACGAGTGACGTCACTCGTGACTCTAGTGACGTCACACGTGACTTCACGTGTGACGTCATTGTGGGAAATGTCCCATAATGCAACGAGCGGTTACGCCGACGGCGACGCCGCTCAAGCCGGAAACGGGCGCCTAAGAACAGCGCTTTAAAAATCTGAATGACTTGTTGTTTATTTTGTAATAAAGAAAATAAATATAGTGAAAAGGAAGGAAACGGAAACGCGTAGAACGAAAGGTTAGTCTCCCGTAAGCGGGGTCAGCTTTTTCGTCCTACAGGGAGAGGGAGAGGAGGAAAAGATATAGGTAGAAAAGGTTAAAAAAACACAAAAAAAACTGTACATTGGCCCTTAGGCAGGGCGCATAAAATAGTCAGGGCGGGTTATCGATGTCGTGATTTGCGCTGATCAGGCTGTTATTTTTCACAGTCGAGAAGAGAGTCCTGCCTCATCCACGAAGTCAAGCACCACCTGGAGTGCAGCAGACCGCTTGGCCCGTGGTCCTCTCGGGAATAGGAGTTCTTGTGTTGTGCTGGCATTGAAGTAAAGTTTTCCGAAGGTTTCTAGTAGCGTCTTTCTCTGATCCTCATGCGCTGGGCAGGTCCGAAATATATGGTCGATGTCTTCAGGTTCATTGCATGAGCTGCAATTTTTTGTGTTTGACCGTCTGAGGAGGTCCAAACGGACGTTGGTGTTCGAGCAACCCGTTCTCAGTCTGTGTAACTGCGATTCTTGTTTACGGTTGAATTTTTTCTTTTGTATCGGGAAAGGTGGATAGTACCAGCTGCCGTTTCTGCGTCAGGGTGTTGTTTTGTTAATTCTTGGTGGATTATGATGCGTGCGGAGTTGTACTTATGAATAGCAATTGTTGGGCAGGCATCTTTGTGTGCTGCCAAGGTAAAACGGTCTGCTTCCTCGTTTCCTAGAATTATCACGTGTGATGGAATCCACTGGAAGTATATAGTGATCCCCGAATCGTTTGCTTTCCGTGTGAGTTGGGCGATAGATTTTGCAAGGGGACAAGCTGTGTTGAGGTTAGCCAATTGCATTAATGCGCCTTTCGAGTCAGTGAAGGCAGCAAGGTCTATTGAGTTTACGTATTTTGGCACTTGTGTGATGGCAAGCCATATAGCTGTAAGCTCGGCTGTTGTTGAGCTAGTGCAATTGCTCAGCCGATCTTCAAAATTTATCAGCCTGCGGTCTCCTAAGAAGGTCTGGTGGACTTCGCCTAATGAACTCAGCTGATGAACTGGGCATGTGTGCTTGGGGGGGGGGGGGGGGGTAAATTACTGATTACAGCAGTACAGCATGAGCGCCAACTTTTGAGGCGTACTCTAAACGCATCATTTGCAGCATTCTCCCCATTCCTGACAAACCCAATGAAAGGCAGCCGCAGGTATGAAACCCATGACAATTTATATGGAAAGACAACCGTGTGTAAGTTTTCGCCGCAAGAATAGACTACGCGCTACCGGTCGAAACCACATGCCGAAGTTTCACAACACACCGTCATCTGATTTTCCCGATACTGTGTAAGCGATTTTTTGACATTTTTATTTATTATAATTGGGGCGCGTTTCCGGTAGCAGACGCATCACACCCATGTATGTGCGGACTCCGTTAGCCACAATTTCCTCGTTAAAAATGTACGTCAATTGCTTATAACTTTAGGATTATATAACGATAAGTTGTGAAACACTGCCGTCTTCTCCCAACGGGAGAACGAGAGTTCTGCCACGCGTACGTTATTTTTACAGTGAGGAAACCACGGTTCACTTCTCTCCCAACACACGATATGTTAACAATAACTACCGTGGTCGGAGGATGAGTATTAAAGCAACACGCGACTTGAATGAAACAAAGGCCCACGCGGAAGAGAACGCAGCATACAATGCGTGTAAAGGGCACCCGAAGAGCACGCAACAGCAGCCGACGGCAGCACCGGAGGAGCAGCTGAGATGAGCCGCCTTCTCTAGGGAGGAGTGCACAGCAGGGCGCGACCAAAGCGGGCGCTGTGGAACTCACGGGTGAAGTGGTCGTAAGTCAAATAGAGTTGGTCGTGGCGCGGGCATGTCAACTGAACTAGAAGAACCGCGGACTACGACATCCTGCGATCCTGTGCTTCCACCTTTTGCAATGAATTAACGGTGCTTCTGAATGCATTTATTACGCTTTCTTCAACATTGTCGTTCAAGAGAAGGTAATCGCTAAACTTACAGTTGATGGTGAAATTAAGAAAGGCAAAGCTCTTTCAAACGCGTTTAATTCCTATTTTGTTGATTTAATAAATAGTGTTCTCTCGATTGAAGCTTCAAGATATGTTAAATGTATTCCAGACAGCCTATTTTTGTTCACAAGTGATGAGGAGGAAGTGACTTAAATTTTTAAGTGCTTGAAGAGAAGTAAAAGTGTTGTAATAGATGACATACAAAAAAAGCCAGTTAAAGATGTCATTGAGTCTGTTGCTTCTATTTTAGCTCGTATATTTAACCTCTCACTTCAAACCGGCGTTTTTCCATGTAAAATTCACGAGGTCAAGGTTTCAGTAATTTATAAAGCGAATGATAGAAATAATCTTGGTAATTACAAACGCGTCTCAATATTGCCATTTTTTTTTCCAAAGGGACTCGAAAAAAGAATTTATAAACGACTATATTTTTTGTGAAAAACGTTCCGTTCTTACTTCCAACTAATATGGGTGTCGGAAAGGATGTGCGATAAAGTTAGCCCTGCTCGCTCCTAAAGAGGTCATTCCTAACAATATTGAAAATGAGCTCCTTAAATTAGGAATCTTTATAGACTTTTCTTGGGCTTTTGATCGTTTAAATCATCAGGCCTTGCTACCAAAAATTACACCTTTATGGCATAAGGGGAATAGCCCTAAAATATTTGAGAGCTACTTGAAATTCCGTCATCAAAGTGTCACTATAGACAAATACCGCTCTGAGTCGAGAAAACAAAATGCGGGCTTTCCACAAGGCAGGCATTTTAGGACCCCTTTTTTTAATATCTATCTAAATGAAATAACAAGAACATTAATGGTATAGCAAGCATGATAATTTATGCAGATGACACCTCCATATTTTTTTCAAGAGGTGTCATCCTCCTGAAAATTTCTGAAATTATAAAAACAGGTAATTTATTTCTTGGAATACTTAATAATGCGGACAACTTTAAAATCGTTCATGATTAACAGTAATAAAGAAATGTTGTGGTCTTTAGGTCGAAGGGAGTAAAGGTTATCGATAATCAAGCTCTCACGTTATGCTCATATGGTATTGAAATTGTACAAAATGTCAAGTCACTTGGTGTAATTTTCAATGAATACATGCGGTAAGACGAAACTGCAAATTTGATAGTTAAAAAAAGATATATTTATATGTATCGAAGGTGGCAAGCATAATTTATGAGTATAAAACAACATTTCCCCCTCTGTGCTACGAGTTCTTTATAACACTTTGTTTTATGCTACTTTTAATTGCTGTTTCTTTGGTATGGGCTGATACATCTGTTACAAATAATACAGGATGTGCTCCCAACAAATAAATAATTGTCTTCACGTATTACAGAAAAAGGCTAATTCGCTATTCTAAACAATCAAAGATATGACAGCCACACGGCACCTCCCTTCGAAAAATTAGTTATTGCACAAATCACAAAATTTTATGAGTATGAACTTGTTTTTGCATACAGAACCGCATTGAACAACCCAGATAGCACTCTCTTTCTTCTTTCTTCTTTCCACTCAAATCGTACTTCATATTCCATCCGTCATGCCGGTGCTTGGACTCTCCCGCGCTCCAGGACAAACTACGGGAAGCAGACACCTAAATTCCAGCTTCCTAAAGTATTAAATAGTATGGTATCATCGGGTATCAAACTTGAGAATGTGTCCAATAAATTCATATGTTATCTCTTTGTCTCCCCAAGGTAATATTAATTGATTAATTATGTGCTCGAAATATTGTTCTTTTTTTTGCTGTTGTTTTTGGTATTGCTGTAAATAAAATCCACTGCTGATATTGCTAGAGGAGGGGGGGGGGCTCTGTCAAGCAGTTTTTGTACTGCTTTTTTCCCCTCGTATCTCTCTTTTTGTGTCAAGAGAAATAAATAAACTCGAATTTGAATTTGAATTTCAATTTCGATTTTAATTTCAATTTCTGAAGGCGGTAGGGCAGGTTTTTGGTAGCGTTATTTTGTTTTCATTCACTTTTTTTACATTTCACATTTCATTTACAATCACACAGTTTGGCATTAAGTTTTTAATTAAACTGTACAATACCACCTCATCACCGTTGGGCGCGCCGCCGCTGGTTTCACGGTACGGTCTACTTGCCATTATGTGGGGCCCCAGCTCTCCTGAGCCAAAATAAAGATCTATCTATCTGTCTTGAGGGGAACGCGTGCTGTGCCGGAAACTGACAAAGCAGCCATGGGCAGAGAATGTAAGTACGATTTTCTTTTGCTTGGAGATACTTCACGGTCATATAATCCTACATGATTTTAGGTTGAGCAATGAAAGTGTGTTGGCACTTCCATAACTCGAAGAGGTCGTTAATTTCAAGAAAGAAAGAAAGCCAGGCGAGGTTCGTAGGCGAGAAGTGAGTACACCATGGCTGTTGTACCGAGATCGACAGCTTATCAGCCCGTCCGTCGTGCGACAAAGTTGAGTGGCAGCACGAAAATAGTAACTAATTTATTTGACTTTTTCTAGTCATGTATGCAGCTGCTCTCTCGCGTGCTCATGTGCAGTCGCCATGAATGTGGCCGCACCACTGGTTAAGTTTTTGCTTCCAAACACTAAAGTGTACACGTCCTCTGCAGTAAAATCAAAGCTGAATATAACACTCTAAAAGTTCAGATGCATGTAACAGTCTTGGAGAAACACCTTAATTTAAAGCCGCGTGGTCTTACATGAACTTTCAGCAAGCTGTTTTACATCTGTTAATGTGCTTGCATTGCGTTTTTTTTTGTTTGTTACCTAGTGATATATTGCTCGGAATTTTCTGGGCCTTCTTTACCGTGATAGTGGTTATAGGTTTTTCTTTTATTTACTACAGTTTTACTCTCAACAACACTGCACATGGCTGAAAGCCTGTGTTTGGTTGATTTTTACTACTAACCTTCATGACTTTGCCTGCAGCATCTTCTAAAAGTAATTTACGGCATGCATGAACTGTTTTCATATACACGGCCGCAGTACCAATCGATAAGTTTGGCTCTTTGCGAGTGCAATAGACCGAAGCCAGTTTGAGTACGCCACCGTTGCCGACATGCATCGTGGGAGCTGTAGTCTTTCTGCACGCGCGATAACCCTGTTGGAGGTTTGCGCGAGCAGAACACGAGGCGGCATGAGCTGTTTCGTGAACTGGCGTCTGCCTCCTACGAACTACGTTATGGCGGCGTCACGCATGCGTGGAATGCTTGGTGAGATCGGTCTATTGTACACTGTTGCATGCACACTGCTGTAAGTTTCAGGTTGGCATTAAGTTCAAGGTTCAAAGTCAGATGTTTCCGATGATCGCTTTGTACTTTCTGCAAGATCACAAGTGTTTTCAGTGTGGTGGCGAGCTTTCAAACAATCTCTTGAGATGATTCGCCTATTTTGCATGTGCTTCAGTATTGTGAGAAATTTGATAATAAAAATGCCACAGTTATTTGCCACTATTTTACAGCTATACTCGACGCAGTTTTGCCAGGATCCCCTTTGCTAGAGCGGTTGTTTGGCTCGACCCGTGCGTTATATTGGAGCGTAAACATTCAGCACACTGACGGCCATCATAAAATGGAAAAAAAACTACTGATGTAACAGCGACAATCTTCATTGTCTCGCTTTGCAGCTCCTTCAAGCAGCTGGCCCGACGCGTCGTACACCACAGCCCCCCCCCCCCCCCCCCAATGTTTCCACACGCCTCAGTGATCTTTTAACGCAAATACCCTTATAGGTGGTAACAAAAAATTTATATTTTCCACTTCAGGTTCGTCTGCTAGCTCCTCGGACACATCCGTCTCTGATACCGAAGGTAATGCACAAACCTCTAAACCGGCATGTTTATCAACGATACTTCTAATGACGTTTTATTTGCTTCAAGCGAGACCATTCTGTGCCTGTTTGTTCTCACTATAAAACTGTAATACAACATGAAACCTCTTAAATCTCGCCGCTTCTTGAAGTCGCGACTTCCAACGAAGAAAAAAGGACGGGACGCTTAGAGGCCGGTGGCCTTTTTCCCCAACTCTCTTGGGAAGAATAACGCTGAGGCAGAGCTCACCGGCCTCAAAAGGTTCTGACTTTTCCTTCGTTAGATGTTGCGACTTCGAGCAGCGCCGAATTCAAGAGGGTTTCATTTTGTATTACATTACTCGTAAGACTTTTTATTCGCAGGTAGGTTCACTATAAAAGCCGTAGTGTATAGAGGTGGTCGCATATACAATAATATGTGATGTCCTAATAAAGTACAGAAAACATACGCTCCGGGACATGCCACGGATGTTTTCCCGCGTTGCACTCGGGACGTTTTCTGAACCTGATTCGGACATCCATGGGATATCCCTAACGCCTCAATGTGAACATCCTTAGGATGTACCCTGGATATGTGTGCGTGGTCTGGGGTGAACGTTTGCCGAATTGCGAATGCCGACTAGAGCACTGCACGGGCCGCTTTCTTTGTAGCCCAGGCACAGCCCGGGCCCGGCATCATGGTAATTTAACAGCCCGAAACACGGCCCAGGTGTTTGAAACCGGGCTCAGGCCCTGCCCGAGCCTGAGCAATTTCTGTTACTCGGCCCAGCCCCGGCCCAGGCCCGAATGTGATGTCACAATGTCTAAACTTTCATCGCGTGGAGTACGAAAGTATTGGGCAAGGTACTTTTATGCGCTTAATCCGATCGTTAGAGGTGAATTGCTGGTACACAACATTTTTCCTATGTATATCAGCACCTGACGAACCTACGAATATCACTTGTAAATTTCACAAGTCTAGTCGAATTGAGACACCGAAGAGTGATATTTGCCTAATAAATAAAGAACAACAAAAGGTCGTATAGATTAATTGATCGGCCTATAAAGCTAAGCAACAAACAACAACCCCAACCTTTCCCTCTTCACTTTCACAATTGTTCCTTCTATCAACGGTTACCCCCTCCTTCCCTTCCCATAACTAATGGATGACCGTCTGGCCACTGGTTACGACATACACGTTGGTATTTCCACTTTCGCAAGCCTTCTCTATCTCTCTCTCTCTCTCTCTCTCTCTCTCTCTCTGACACACACACCCAACTCCAACCTCGATTTTTGTTTTGCTTATTTTTATCCAGAAGACGAGCTGAACTGCATTAACAAAAGTCAGGAGGGCTATTTCCACACTGAATTTGTTCACATGCAGCTTTCTACAAATAAACAATATTTGTTCCGGGGCCGTACACTTAAAATTATTGTTTTTACTTATTCTGCAGAATTGTCAGGAACTAACGAGAAACCATATAAAAGTCAGCTTCCGACAAATATTTTATTTACGAAAGACCTAACCCATCGTCATCAAGGTCCGTGTCGGGGTCGTCGTGCGAGTCTTGGAACTCAGCCAGGAACCTCCGTTTTGGTGGCTTTGCACTGACGCATTCTTCGCCACCGCTCTCGTGTTCAGAAGCAACCACACGGCATGCCGACCATCATTTTTCTTACTGCGCTGTAGACAACGCCCCTCTGCTTCTTCAATGCGCATCAAGCATGTTGTGATAGCGGTGTGCTCTGCCCATCACTTTGATCATAGAAAGCCACGCTATCAAACTTGTCTGATGCCAAAGGTGTAATATATCATGACAAAAATGAAAGAAATCATGTTTATTTCATTGAAATCAAATTTAAATTATATAAATTATATGAATTTGATTTAAATCAAACTTACATGATTTACATCACTTAAGCTAGAAAAGAGTGGCTTTTTTATTACTAGATGTGCTTTTCTAATGGCTGCCTGGTATAAATTTTTACTGCTTGATCATTATTTGCTCTAAATACAAAACAAAGGTCCATGGGAAGCAGACACTCATAGAAAATCGGTACATAGAAAAGATTTTCAGTATTGCTTTGAGAAAAAGTGTTCGGTTAAAATCATCATTAATTTGTCATTCGATCAAAATCCTAATTTGTAGAGGCATGTCGTCCTCTACAAAATATTGTAGAGATCGACATGCTGTACATAAGGAGCAAGGAGAGAATTACGATATGTGCCGGCTTGCGATGCAGCCGAGACAAATCGTACTTATCATATCATCGCGCTTGCCGTGCATTAATCCATCTATCTACAAAGTGCCGTGATTTCTCCTAAAATAAATTATGACGGCGTGAATAACTGTGTTCATTTCACACGTCACCCAGGCGAAGTTCGGAGTAAATATATACCAAAGCTATGTTCGTGTTTTCTTTGTCGTCAAGACAACTGCATTTACAAAGTGAGGTGTTTTACACTGAAACTAGTGCCACTAAATAAGCTACGTTTCAGTGTGACGACACTTACCCATTTCGAAGCTTAATATCATGGTTGCCAGTTATCTTAAGCTTTATCTGAAATCACTGGATAAGTCTTTCTGTCCTCCATAAATGTTTAAACAGTTCGTGACAGAGCAAAGCAATATAACATGAGCTTCCTAACACAGAATCTAATACTAAGGAAGTTCCACTTTTGAATAATGACGGTGGGCAGTTGCGTCTGCTCTGCACGAGCACCAAGATGGCAGCGCCCACAAAAAAATGTGGAGACTAAGTGTCGATATTTAAGCGTAGCTCATTTAGTGACTCTAACTAATACCATAACTACTATTTACGTTCGTTGGCGGGCCTGGATCGGGATCGAGCCGCAGCCCCGAGCCCAATCCAGTCCCATCAAGGTGCTGGTCCGAGTACGACCCGAGCTCGACCCGAGCCCGACCCGAGCCCGACCCTAGCCCGACTCGACCCGAGCCCGAGCCCGAGCTTGGCCCAGACCCACCCGAAAAAGCCTTAACCGGCCCGGCCTGGCCCGTGGGCCGGGCCGGACCCGGGCCTTCGGGCAAGTCCGAGCGCGTGCTCTAAATCCGATCACATCGGTACTTTTGGTCGCGCACGTTGCCTATAGCAGCGGTGATTTCGCACCCACAGCGGAGACACCATAAGCTCACTGTGGCTGACTAACTTCCCGTTGGCTAAACAAATATACAAAACGATTTTTAATTACGAACCAAACTCGTAGGCCAAACGTGAAAGCCATTTCACTGTGACGACTCTTTCGTGCACGTCGCCCCTAAAAGAGAGAAAGGAAGCTGGCGGAAGTCTCTTATCGCGCATCGAACGCTTTATTTGAGAGAGGCCTCCCGTGAAATTTACAAGCCCTCTGACCTTTCCGTGTCTCAATAGCTCTTCGCTGGCGCCCTGGTTCCCGCCTAAATTAAGCTTCGAGCTTCGGCGGTACTTGCAAGCCGATGAGCTGGGCGTGTGCGGCGAGCCTGTTGCCGTAAGTGCCGGGAAAGTGTTCGGAGGACACGCGTAATAAAATGCGTGAAGCGCACAAGCTTCGCCCAATGATTAGCGCCTCTGCTTCTTCGACGAAGTACAGTACATACATTTACCGCCAAAGTATTTACACAGAGACGCGTTGTTTGGTACATAAAATCAAACAAAGTGGCTTACACAACAAAAAGAAACTTGTTTTGAACATTTTTAATAAAATATTGTACGCCGAATTGCGTTATGTTACGTCCTACTAAATTCACGTAACGAGTGCACGTAAGTTCACGTCAATTCATGACATTCCCGTCAATTGATGTCATGCAAGTCCGCTAAATTTGGCGGGCTATGTCTCACCCGCCAAATTTAGTGGAGGACGACAGTTTCCTTTTGCGTTCAACGCAGAATGCGTTTATGAGTTTCCGTGAGACATTACGCGCCAAGGCGATTGGAACTCTCATATTTCACGTAGCTTTAGGGGGGAACCTTTCAGTTACAGATTCAGCGGAGAAAGGTCCGTAGCATGGGAAAGTTTCGAATGGGATATCATGAAGGATAGAAATGAAGCGAAACTGAACAGAAACATATTTTGCAATACATTTCCCGGTACGAACCAAGAACGTGTAATGCTTTTGTTGTTGTACTTATTTTTTTACTTTTTTTTACGTTACCAGGTTTATAACGAATTTTGAAATTAATATTCAAGATTCCAATACCATTCCAGTTTTTGTCTCTCCGTGGATTTATGCGAGATCAGCTTTTTGCCGATTTTCTTTGTATTGTTATTGTGAGCCATATATTATCACATATAGCTCACACATAGTAAATTTTAACGTAAAAAAACAAATGTATCAAAGGTTTCTAAACCAAATTTGTTTTGTTTTTCGGAAGACCGTTTTCGGCCGCAGCGAACGTCACGGAACAAATGTAGCGTGCGATTTAGCGTACGAATTTACT